>OMLM01008396.1:53569-73770 GCA_900302695.1 Helostoma temminkii
TGGACCCCCACTACTAAAAATGTATTATTTTTAATAATTATTAATTATTCCATGGGTTTAATTAAGGAGTTTTTATATATAATATTACATGGAACAAAATCTAGCATCTAGCATGATTATGGTTTAATCAACATTCTTATCTTACATAATGCTGCCAACCTTTTCTTCACGTTATTGCTGCATGGTTCAGAGACTGCAGTTTTCTTTCGAGATTCTTGAGCATCTTAATCATTAATGTTTTGCATTACATTTTTAAGTTTTTTCATATAAACCAAACAAACTATGGTCATCATAGCAAACGAAATGTCTAAAGCATGCTACAGTTGGGAACACAGGTTTACATATACTCATGAACATGTCATTTTAATATTGGACTTTTAATTAGGTTTTTTTTCAATTTAATTATTAAAAACCCAAATTTTAATTCATTTTAAGTTTTCTCAAACTTTAGTTGAGCTCGAATGTGTCGATTTTGGAGCAGGAAATGTGGTGACACCTCACAACTGCAGTAACTTGTATTTATGCACACTTGTTTAAACTGATGATCTTGGAGTCTGCAGTTGTGTAAATCTGCTTCTTTCACAGAGCTGCACTGAGCTCCTTGGACTTTCTTATTGTTCTGTGCTGGTCAGTGTAATGAATGCCATCAGTTGTATGCATTTTTATCTAATACTGATTTATTAATATTATGACCACAGTGTTGACTTTATTGAAAGAATGTGAAAAAAAAACAGATTCTTATTCAAAGTGTGAGGGGTTGTTTTGAGCGAAAAACTCAATCTGATCAATCAGCCAAACGCTGTCAGCCTTTTCAAATGAGAACAGACTCCATCTGTTGAAGTGATACATATATATCACACACACACACCTCAGGCTAGGCTGCACCTTTGTAGGCAACAGAGTGTATAGAAGAAGAATTAAAAAACAGCAATTTGCTGTCTTTTCTTCAGAACGTGCTCTGTGTTTCCAAATGTGATTCAGCCTTTGGGCTGTGCTGCTGCCTTTATTAACAGATTAAAAGCCCAAAAGTAATTGAGAATTAGCAATTCATCAAAAAGTTATTGGCGGTTTGGTCTCGCCAAAGTGCGTCTAAAATCATTTAGGCCATGGGCCTCTATTTTTGCAATCCTGTTTTTTCCAGCTCAGAGTCAGTGGTAATACTCTGTTGCCCGCTACTGTACATTTTTTAGATTTGTAATGTCCTTTGACAGAAGCAGAGCCCTATTTAACTGCCTCCTACATTGACACGCAATTTAGTTTTTGCTAATTATAGTGTACAGCAATCATAAATTATTCTCTGCTCCTTAGCTCTCCCTCACCCTCTGTCTTTCTTCATACATAGATGGATACACATACACACACACTAACCATGTAAACAAAATTACCCATCTGCTGATTTTCACACTGAGGCTGAATGTCACGCACAATAAGATGCTGCACCACGACTTGGGATGGGAGCTGAGAGGCAGAGAGAAAGAGAGCTCAGACAGAGAAACGAGAGCAGGGAAAATCCAGTGGTTCATCTCTCCCCTGCTGTTAAAGGCCATTCATAAATACTCTGCCTTCACTCTGCATCACAGTCATAGATTCTATGAGACTCCAGTGCCTCGGCATATCGCAAGCAATGCTTTAAATTATCACAACACCAGAAGATGGAAACATAAAATGCATCTGACAGGATAAAAGGAGTAGCCCAGAAAAATCAGCACAAAAGTATCCTGCTAGCGGCAGAACGTGCTAGAGCTCCCCATTTATAATGAGACATTCACAGAGCTGCTATATTCAGTTTGCATGCAGCAGGGAGGTACCTTTACACTGAAATTGCTGAAATGTATAAATGACGTTTTGCAAGAGAATTTGTGATACTGTGTATGTGTCACTGTGTCATGGAGTTAATTTGGGAAAAGCTAAATTAATAAAAGAAAATGACACAGTAAAATAGGCACACCCACAGCTTATATTTCATAGCAAATGTAATACTGAAGTGTAATTTAATAATTACTAAAAGATTAAAACAAAACCACCAAAATCATCTATGGAGCCCCCATAGCTTAAAGGCTATTTGGCTCCACATGTACACGCAAAAAGGAGTTGACAACAGGTTCCATGTAAATTAGTTATGTCAGCTAAAAGCAAATATTTTAACATGATGATGACAATGATGATGATGAGAGAGGCAAATATTGTAGCTTTACACCACTGCATTTATTTGACACAAAAACAATAAACAATAGATACTTGTCAAAGTCACAGTAGTAAAGCAAACTACAATATAAGCCTTTTGATCCCCAGGGTTAAATTCACAAAACACTCAGCAGCATTTAATTTATTATTATCAGAAATCAAAACTTAAGATCATCAAAACTGCATATATGTGACAAATACGTCTCCCATGGCTGCAACAGTAAAATGCTGAACACATTAATGCGTCATTATTATTATAATTATAATAAGATAGTATGAATAGAATGGATGTGAAATTACTCCTTTTGGTATCAAGTATTTTTTGAGCTTATGTGTTTGTACTTTTCCTAAAATAATAATACATAACAAATAACATTTGACAATTTGAGTGCAGCGATATTTTTTATGTTTCTACACTACGATATGGCTACTTTAACTTTAACAACTGTTTGGAGTACTTCTGCAACCATGGACACATAATACTTAATACATACTTAATTTCTGTTGTTAGAATATTTAAACTTGCAAGGTGAAAGGACATAAGGAACACCAAGCTTTCTCATTTTCATAGTGCAATCAATGTTTGCTCATTTATTAACCAAAACCATAACATTTTACCTAACCAACCTTAACCAAATGTAACCAAGACGCAAGCGTTTTTCTCATCTGGCATTAGCGTTATAAACACATTAATTAACTGTGGACAAAAAAACCCAGTAATAGTTTTCACCTTGCAATTTTGGCTCTTGATGATAATTCAAGGTGGCATAAAACAGCTTGGTGGCATTTATTGCAAGCTAGCTGTATGTTCCCAGATGGTCGACCTTATTGTTTACAGTACCTCAGCTCTAGGCTAAGATGACTCATGTGTCAGGACAAAGTTAGAAAGCTACAGCAGCAGCAGAAGAGGGATTTTGCCTAAAGTGCTAAAGACTCACTAAAGCTGCACACAGTAATGGAAAAACACGACTGACAAACACAAAGACATACATAAAGAATACATGCAACCTTTTTTTGTGCTTGCTTTTCTGTCTCTCAATCTGGTTGTAAGTGTTGAGTATCCACGAGGGGGAAATGCTCCAATTGTCCCATTTCTCTCCTTGATTGAACTTGCGTATCTCTTCCCTTCTTCCCACGCTGCTCGTGTCTCCCTTTCCTTCACATCTTTGCTGTCCTGATTTCTTCCTTATTTCACAGCGCGTGTTTGACCTGCGCTAGGGGGATACGACTCTGCCCTCCTCACCACCACACATAGCTAACAATCATCTCCTGCTCCCTATTATGCAGCACACATTTCACTCAAGGTCACTTATTCAGGGCTAAGCTCGTGCTGCTCATGTTTACGTAGCAAGAGAGGAAGAAGTGTAAGTGCTTGGAATCAGAATGTAACCTACTCACAATTTAATTTTATAATGACTTAAACAGTAATGCACAGTAATGAGGAGCCAGCTAGCATGACTTATTTAAAAGAGCATGTTAAAGCTGTTTCTTTGTTGCTGAAATGACTGGTCTCCTGGCAGACATTGGATGTAATATTGAAGAGTAGGTCTGTAATGACGACCTGGCTCCCTAGAGAGAAAACACTCGTGGTCAGTTTCACAGACATGGATTATGCCTGCTACTGGACTAATTTGCCTTTTCAGCAAATGTCTCTGTTGAGAAATCTCTTTAGTTGGAGACTATGTATAACTGGCCCCTTGTGCCTCACTCCTGAATTTTTTTCAGTTCAGCTGTCTGGCCTTTTCTCTCTTCTCTCTTTCTGAAAGCCTTGGACGAACACGGACTTTCTCTATCCACAGTCTCACCCCTTTCCTCCTGGCTAAGGCT
Organism: Helostoma temminkii; assembly: GCA_900302695.1. Classification (NCBI taxonomy): domain Eukaryota; kingdom Metazoa; phylum Chordata; class Actinopteri; order Anabantiformes; family Helostomatidae; genus Helostoma; species Helostoma temminkii. The sequence goes on from OMLM01008396.1 coordinate 57,581, forward strand.
CTAGATTTAAGACTCTAGCAGATAGCACAAGTTGTACAGCTCAGGCTTATTCATCATGTTAAATATCCCTTAGCCTTCTGCTTCCCTTGTGTAGATTATTCAAATGACAGCTCCCTCATATTTGGAATTAGGCTGTAGACACATTGGCTCATAAATTCTCTCTACGCGACAACACACACCAGCTGCAAAGATCGCCTATGATGTATGCTTTTGTGTGTTATAATGTACTATTATTCCATTTTGAACATGTGGGTGCCGGATCTGTCACACCCTGTGTGATACCCAGATTAGAACCATAATTCTTTGCACTGAGATGATGTGACATTTTGCCTGGGCTGTAAAATCTCTGTAGACTGATCATACTTTCATGTAGTAATTTTATAGCCTGTAGCAAGAGAACTGAGTCAGGCTGGTGCATGGTAACATAATGTTAAATGTGTATATATACAACAGTAGTGGGTGTGTATATTGCTGTTTACATGTGCGTTTGTCCAACGTACTTAAGCGCATCCTCTGGTGAAGTCTGCATCAAGTCAGACTGTTCACAAGATGCATTTGGGGTTTATTTGCAGCGGTGTATTCAGTCATGTGAAAGTGAATGTGTGTACACTGTAATCAGTATATGCACAAATGTGTATTTGCCTCTTGCCTTTCCGTGACTTGCTGCATGCGTGCTTAAAATTCAGTATGAATATTCATCGTGTTCCCTTGTTTTGTGCCTGTGACTTTGTGCTTCTGTCTGTGTAGAACTATCAGTATCTTCACAGTTCATCGAGTGGCGTGGCAGCCGGTTGAACAAGGGAAGGAAAAGGGACAATGAATGACATTGACAGGCAACGTACTGCTGAACATCTCCCTGTTCCAGGGACACTGAGCTGATCGCTGATAGCAAATGTGTGTCTAATTGTGGAAGAGTTGGGCACCCTGGATACGTCTCTGTCTCTTCTGTCTCTGCCTGCCAGGAAGCTAAGTCCCCTCCAGAGCCCCCAATCACTGCTTCTAATTAGAGGCCTTATCTCAGTCAATCACTGTGCCTTTTGCTCTCTTCTGTGGCCCACTGCAGAAATAATGGGGTAACAGGCCTGGCCAGGATGACATGGTGGGCACCGAGGGAAAGGGAAAGAAGATAGACAGGCAGAAATGCTAAAGCGAGCTGACAGAAGGGGAGGCTGATTCGGAGAGGGAGGATCAAAGAGGTGTTTGTATGTCTCTGCTTGGACACTGAAGTGTGAATACACTTGTGCTTGTTCCTGTGCCATAAAACTGTGGAAGGATGTAAAAATGTCTTAAATTGTGACAAGCTCAGCATTCATTGATCCATACATCCATACAGCTCAACTGAACTACTCAACTGGGGCAGTTAGAGGTTAAGTGCTGTTCAAATCAACTGTACCTTTTGAGTGAGGTGCATTGCATTTACTCCCCCCCCATCACCACCACATTTTACTAGCTGCTTCTGTTGATGGTGGTGGTTGGTATATATGGTTATGTGGTTATATGACCATTTATCTTTGTTGACGCTACTGTCAGGCTGAAAAAACAAATTAATAAATAATGGCATACTTCAGTAAATATGGCTGTGAACAAATATAAGCAGGAAATCATTTGCATGCATAAATGCACCCTTGCACTTGGATTAGCTAACATGTTAATGATGTTGCCATCTTTGGGTGTCACATCTAACTCAACTCACGGATACATATTGAAGCACATTAAAAAGTGATTCCAACTGAAGTTAATAGCTGTCAGATTCTGACTCCAGCTATAAGCATATTAACAGGATGGTGCTTAACATTTGTTGAAATTCAGGTCTCCGGAGCAAACTTCACTGCTTCAAATGTGTTTTGGTAGCAGTAATGAAAAACACTTTAATTATACATTATATCTCCACATGTGGGATTGCGGCAAGAATGGAGGAGCATATCGGTTGTTACGTAATTTCACCTTGTTAGTTTATCCAAATATCGACCAGATAGCTGAAGTACAAATTGATTTACACTTTGAATGTTAGAATGTTCAATGTATTGCCCAGATCAATCATTCTCAGTAGCCTGGAGAGTATTTCTAGTCAGTACATGCATCTGATTTTGGTGTCTTATTATACTGCACCATGCAGTTATTGTACATTACAGATTTAAACTAAAAGTATTGTTTTAAAACACATCTACTGCACACCCAATAACTTACATATCTTAAAGTCACATATTGTTCATGCAACGCTAAATTGGCCAATACAATCTGTTTGTTTTCATGCTGGAATATACATACTTGTGTTTATTTGGGAAATATACTTATTTGCTTTCTTTGGCAAGTGAGTGACATCAGGAGATCAGTAAAATCAGGAGGTGATAAGCCTAGCTTAGTATAAAGACTGAGGGGGAAACAGCTAGGCAGAGCTACAGACATCTCTAAGGCTCATCATTTAACATGTTATATTATATTTTTTTAACCCAAATAACACAAAGTGACAATCTATGACTTCAGGTGATGTAGTGTATAGTAACTATTTCTTGACAAATATGAAGTTTGATATTGAATAGAAAGAAAATACATATCCAAAAATAATTTTCTGACGCTATCAATTTTTGAATGTGCATATTTACAGTTCCACAGCCCTTTATCAATAATCTGTGATATTGTTAGTATTCATAAATCTTAAAGAAACACTGGTACATTATTATTTTTGGGAATCTGGTGGTTTAGATCAGTGATTCTCAACCATGGTCCCCTGTCCTGCTTGTTTTCTTACTATCCCCTCACTTAAAGCTTCTGATTGACCAAACACACCTGATCTAGGTAAACGGCAGTAGGCAGGACAGGGATAGTGGGAAAACAAGCAGTAAGACCAGGATTGAGAACCACAGGTGTAGAGACACAGGAAAAGGTGTGACATTCAAAAATAGTTCACCAAAAAAAAAAAGGTTTACAACTTGACATTTTTTATCTTGTATAGACATCAGCGAGGAGTAAAATTAGATAATAGTTAATGTAATCACATCATAGAGATACGTGTACAGAAAATGTGGTAGAGGGGGTTCAGAGTTGAGGTTAAGTAGAGCGGATTGAAACAAAAGGACAGATCAGCAATGAAACTTAAGTGTGGGATAAAAGAAAGATTGGGTGAGGTGAGGTGAAGAGGGCTGGAACATGTCCAGAGACAAAATAGAGAGGAGAGAGAAAGAGGAATCCTCTTCTTCTCCCCATCTCAATGTCTCTCCACGCTAGTTCTGTCTTGGCACCTCTTCAAAATCAATTTAAGAAATTACCATTCAGCCAGAGTTCCATCATTAGGATTTTATAATTTCATCTTCCTCCTCCAGTGCCTTTATCCCAGAGCCCCTCAGTTCATCTCTGCAGCACAACCCCGGTGAATAATTAACCTCGGCTGTGAGCAGAAAGAAGATGAGCAAAACAAGCTTCTATCATTCATACACAGCTGCACACCTTCAGCGGTGGTGATGACGTGCTTTTTAAGTCTTCTCCTCTGCTTGTATCTCTCTATGGTTTTACTTAAATCTGACATACCTTGTCTCCTGCTCACACGTTAACATCCTGGTGAGACACAAACGCAGGTCTTTACACACAGGCTCAGATACCGAGTATGTCTCAAACACACCCACTTTCTCAAGCATGTAGACTCACATCCACCTTATCATCTGCACACATACTGGCTTACTGTCTGTCTCCTTTGCCCTTCTTGTATTCCCTTAAGGTATTTTAGCTGAGGAGGCAGAGATAGGTGGGGCAGGAGAGACATGGGATGGAACTAAAAGTTTGGATAGAGTGAGTTGGTAGGAGTAGAACCTTGCCCTCTGTGACACAGCTGGAGTTGGATAGCCCGTTCATCAATACTGGTAGAGGGAGGGGCAGGCAGAGACCTCATCTACCCTCTGTTACCTACGGTGTAAGGCACTACTGGAGGTTGTTCAGGTTAGAGGCACACATGGTGTGGGTCTTAACCAAGGCTTAGTCTTAAAACCAGATGAGGACGAACATTTCTCCAAAAATCAATAGACAGGCTCTATTAGATCCTCTGCAGTCCAGACCTCTGAGACCAGCTGACTCTTTGTGGAGCATTTATTCCCTGCTATTTGCCTAATGGGTCCGAGGCATGTATATCTGCACCATGCAGCAGTTATTACTCAGTATTCAGCAAACATAGATCCAGTAAGTCTGCAGATGGTTTAGTAAAGAATGCAGTATTAAATTGCCATACCAGTGCAGAGATATGTAGTAAGGGCCTTAATACATTTTGTTCTTCAAAAGTGAATATATTTATTAATTTATTTGCCTTATCCCAAATTACTTTATGCATGTAATTGTTTTCTGTTTCTTTTGAGCTTGTTGTTTATTAACTCTGGTTGTATATTTTGTAATGTCTTTAGGTTATCATTTGAATTTGTCTGTCTTTGTTGTTTTATAATTGTTTCTTGTAAAGGTGTGTTTTTTAACTCATGGTTACAAACTGAAATTTTTTCCATTGATACACTTAAGATATCTTTATCAAACTAGCAGTTAGCTAGGCTTTACGGATAACAGTGTTGGTTGATGGTCAGTCCAACAGTGAATGAATCTTGCTGACTTAGGTAAACCGCTGAATTTTACTTTAGTGCCAGCAGCAGGTTGACATTTGTGGTTGTCAGTGAAATATCTTTAAAACCGGATTAGCATTCCATTAAATGCTGACATTCATGGTTTTTCTGAAGTTCAGTGGTCCTCCTGATTCATCATAAAGTACCCCAAATGGTCACAGTTTCAGTTTCAGGAAAACTGTGTTTATGTCTGTTTATGCAATAATGAAAAAACAGAAGCAATTTTGGCTGGCTCCACGACCTCCGGAAAATCTACTAAAGGTAACTGATTGGTTACCGTCTCTGTCTGGAACCAGACCAGTGCAGAGACATGAGATGGTGCCAACAGCATAACGTTCCAAAGGATATAATCTGGGAACTAATCGGTCAGGAGCTGCTGTGCATTCAAATCAAAACTACTAGTTCTTAAAGCAACTTAGAGAAGGCCAAAAGTGAAGTAATGAAAATTGGGTGTAGAATATTTGCTATCCAGGTGGCTTGGCTTCTGTAAGTTGGTTTACTAATGGGCAACACTTGAAAGAAACAAGTTGCAGACAGATCAGAGAAAATAGGTTTTTCCTAAAATATATATTTTTTTCAGGGATATGTAGCTGCCATCCTTTTTGGCATGAAAACAGGGTGAGCCTTGGTATTTATGTTGCGGAGATGTATTTGCGTGGGTTTTGGAGTGATGATGTCACTCAGCTTCTGTATCACGTGCAGTGCAATAAATCAACACCACAGAACAAGTGTAAAAACTATGACACATTTGTTTTTATTGCAAACTAGATGGAATTTACAGATTGGAAGTGGCATGCTATCATTCTCAATAATGCACATTCCCCAAAGTGTTGACTAATTGGAACCATTAAAATCTTGACACCGGTGGTTAATTCGTTTCCTTGTGTTTTATAGAGATCATTTGTCCCATCTGAAAGCTCTCATGAAACATGAGGTGATTACAGCGGTAAGTGAGTCTGATGGAGTTGGAGCAGGTTGAGCGAGGCGCAGGCCAACATCCCACACAAACCCCTAATGTCATCAGTCGTTGACATTTTTGTCACATGGAAGTACTGTACCCTGATCATTGTCGTTGTGATGAACACAACCTTTGTGAACACTCAAAGGCCTAAATAGGACATTAGTGACCTGACCCTACTGTTAAATCCTTCAGGAGAACAAAGGCAAATATCTTAATTAGAAAAAGATTGAGCTGCTAAGAAAATACATTGATCAGGCAGAAACGCAGCTGTGGAGACAGAGCTGGAGGGAGCGAGGGGAACATAATGTAGGACTGTTGTCGAACAATAGTCATGAATCATGTAAGTCTGCTCTGCAATAAAGAAGGGGGTAGTTATCTATCAAACTAGTTTTTAATACAGACACAATGAACTCTTAAGGCCACAGGATAAGGGATATTTACAATATTTATTGGTTTGATTTATTTTTCTTCATGTTCAATATAACCTACAAAAATCTCAAAATACCCCCAGTGGCCGCTTTTCTAGCTGTAAAATGCAGCGCAATCCCATCCAAGCGATAAGCTAAAACTCTGATTTAGCAATATATGTGTGTTATATATAATATATATATAATATAGGGTTAGGGTTAGGGTTAGGCTATATATAATATAGTTTGCAGTGGTGTTGAACTGAACTGCAATTCAACACCACCAACAACTACAGTTTCATTCATTTCAGTTAAACAAACATATTTTCGTTAACACATCTGAACTGATGTGAACATTATGATCTTTGAAAATGCAAAAGTATAATACAGCTGTTGTACAAGGCTGCGTTAGATTTTACCTAATAAGCCAGGCAACATCAGATATAGGAAAAATGCTGACACAAAATAGAAAATAATAGTTTGCTAATCCTTTCAACATATTAGTCCATGAGTGTAGCACTTTATCAAATGGTTGTTTAAAATGCTAGTAAAATCTGGTCATTATCTCCATATCTTGTAAAAAAACACATTCTGTGTGGCATCTATGTAACTGCTGAAAATATTTTAAGCCTATATTATTTTTATACAGCACTAAATTTAAATATTAAAAAACATTTTGACATTTAACATATTTAAATACATATATGTAGCACAAACAACATCAACTGCTGATTTTTCCAAATATGTAGCAGTCATAAGTTATTTTCGTGCATGCTTTGGCTGACATGCGTAAAACAATGTTTTTCATTGTGCCTTTACATATTTGGTTTGGTTATTTTAAGGAGTTTTTGTATTTCCTCTACGGTACCTTTTTTTTTTTACTTCTGCAATTTTGTAACTGTGCAAATTCATACAGCAAACCCCTGTGTAAGCCTAGAGGGAACTGTTAATGTTATCTTCATGCCCGTTGACCGTCAGTATAGAGACCAACAAGTTCCCCAGCGCAGTCAAGAGTGCAGAAATGTTGGTTGTAGCTTGTCACGGCTATTGACAGAGGCCTTGTAAAACTCACTGAATTCAGCGAAGCAAGGCACCAGTCAACCTCGGATTCCCCTTCTTGACTCCCAGCTCTGATGTAAACAGTCTGCCAGCAGAGCACTTGTTTGACCAATACAGAATGCTGTCTGTCTGCTGCTGTGATGCAACTCTGCCTCTTGTCCAATATCTATCCTGTACTTTGGATTTCCATCAACTTGCATCAGTGTGTGGTACTGCTGTGGATGCCAATGTGTGTCTTGCATTATTGTCACACTTAAGTTATTTGTGAGATGGTTAGCGATATATGAAATGCAAGAGATAGTATTTGGCCTGGCAGCATTCTAAAAAAAAATCCTTAAGGAGGACCGCGATGCTGCTGTTTTCATCAGACAAGTTTTTGAGGTTAAAAAATTATTAATTACTACAAAGTTTTAGAGATTGCAAACAGACAGACAGGGAATGTGGTTGATATTGATCTGCTGAGGCTAAGAATAATGTTCAAAGGCAATAAACTTCAGGGAGTAGGCTGGTCGGGTTTCATTAAGTGTAAACATTTTCAAGAAAGAAATGGTCTGAAATGAGAAATAGGAAATCTAGGGAATGGAAGATGAAGGTGAGATAAAAGCTGATGAGAAAAAAGTGAACAATTGATGTGCTTTTTTTTTTAATTCCTTGAGCCACCTCTTTAACTCTCTAGCCAACTCAGGATAGATGAGCGTGTTTGCAGGATAATGGAGCTTTTCAGCTCTGCTGGTGGCTGCAGTCCCTGTCCCTGGCTCTGACATGAAACTATGGGCAGCAGCCCCAGGCCTAGACTGCCAGAGCCCTGTGTGGACAAGGATGAAGCGCCCACCATGGCTTTAGCTCCCGTTCCAACAACACCCACATAAATGGCCTATATCTGCTTTTAATAACTGTTTGAAGAAACTGCATCTGCTTTTGTTTGATTAGTTTCAAGGGCATAGTAGTTTGGCAAAGTTGGCCTTCACCTGCATGCCGAAATGTATTGCTGGGATGATAATAGCATTTGACTTCGATTGAGGGCTTTGCGACAGGCAAGACATGGATTGTTTCATCTTTGTTTATCAATGTTTTCCCATGGTTTTTGGGTAATTGCAGAGCAGAGTGGCATGCAGAATGCCTATTAGTACCGTACTGAGTTGAGAGATAGAGACCAATAGAGAAAAAAACAAGAAGAACATTTGTGTGTACAGAAATTCTCTTCTACTTTCTTCTAAGACTGCACAGACACACGTGTTAGGGTGTATCCGTGCACACACACAGGCATAAAGACAACAGGCATAGATAAGAAATACTAGCCTTTTGTATTCGAGCCCACACAGAAAATGAAGCGGTACACATGAGAGTACATCACTGCCGGGTACGTGTATGTCCTTGCATTGTCTGCTCTCGGTTAGTGCTGAGAAAGAAAGAAAGACAGAAGGGAAGGAAGGAGGCGAGCTAAAGTGTGAAGTGACAGAGTAAAGGAGTAACGGCAGAGGAGGGAGAAGTGGGCATGGGAGAAGGAGGAGAGTGGGGTCCTACATCTCTAGAGTCCTCTGCAGCCCAGGGGCAGTGACACAGCAGCAGCTGCTGCTGCCTTTGAGAGCTACAGTCACACTCATATAAAGCAACATTTATCCCCCCAGCAACAACTACCAGGAGCCGCTGTGGACTAATCAGTCCACCAGTCTTGGCTTCAGCTCAACTAAGGGAGAGTGACTTTTCCCCTTGTCAGCTTTGATCTGTATCGATGCTGATATACACTGCGCTCTCTGGGATAAAATGTACGACACATATACATGCAATAATGTCCTACAGATAAGTCAGGTGGCCCATACGACAGGGTTAATTACCTGCCATGGTGGCCTCTTTCTGCACCTCACAAAGCCAGTGAAATTGTGAAGGGGTGGCAAAGGCCGGCAATTGACAAACGAGAGGGGGATACAGAAGGATGTGTGAGACAGTATGGCTCAGCGTTCCCTGTGTGTGTTCATGTGTGTTATGTTTGTGGTAATTAAATCATGAGATCCCCTGTTTTGGAGCACTGCACATGCAGCCTGTACTAGCATGGGTAGTGACTCTGTGGGCCTGACTTAATTACAAGCAACCGTGTACACTGTAATTACACACAACCACACCTGCACAACAGCACCAGGTCTGACAAAGGTTGTTCCAACAACGTTTTCTACAGAACAGTTTCAACTGTCTGTGATGAACACGCTCAGAGGACGATGTAATGCTGTTCCCTTATTATCTACTGTATGCATTCATTCTGGACAGTGCTTTAGCTGATACAGGGCGACCTTCACCCTGGCTGTTTTTGTCTATTATACATTAGATAAACAGTACAGCAGAATCCACACTGTGTCAGCACAATATGTTATAGCTATTAAGATAATATTTATTACATCCTCCAACTGGGTAAAATATGTTGGAGCATATTTCACATATGTGCACATATAGCTTGCAAGTCAACTTTCTGAACCCCACCATTGTTATGAGCAGAATGCAACTGTACAGACAGACATATGGTGACACATACTGTTACAGTACAGGCAAACATACAGACACACACACATATCTGCACAGATTCCTCTTTGGCATCTACCCTCATATACTTTACACAATACACAAATCAATGAACATATCCAGGCCCTTGATGTACACTTAGAAACAAGCTGTCTCTGGCTGATTTTCAGATCAGCTTGTTTTCTAAATGATAGCAATTTGTCTCCCTTCTCTCCAACATGACAGCTTTCAGACAGGGACTCCTGAAGGCCAAGCCTGCTTGTCACCTTTGGACCGTGATGTAAACGTAGCTGTCACTCACACGCTAACAGAGCAAATGCAAAAAATGTCATAAAATATAAAATATATCACTATGAAATGTGAGGTAGAGACATCTCACACTATTAAGTGTTATGTTTATGACATTTTCATTGTCACTGAAACTGTACTGGAGGGATGACCATTTTTTAAATTGACTCAGTCTGTGCTATAATGCTATTAGGTATGTAGTACATGGTGCTGCCGAACATGTTAGTCCATGCGCTTAAATGTTCTATTTGGTTAAGATCTGGTGACTGCAAAAGTCATAACATAATCAGTAAGCACCGTCAGTTAGCCCTTTCGTGTAAAATACTGTTGATTATCAGTGAATGTGTATGCACAGTTTTACAACGCACCACACCTGGATGCTAAGGGATGAAGGGTGATGTAATGGTAGTAGCAGTTAGCGAGTCAGCAGCACATGCAGCAAAGGGTGAGCAGAGCATTGATGGTTTAAGCACAGCACTGTGATTGAAAGGTTGCATTTAATAAACTGTACAGTGTGCCGCATGTGAGTGCAGTAGCTATCTGCTTGCAGGTATCTCTTCATGTATCTCCAACTTTGGATTTTGAAATTGTCAGATAAGCTGAAGGATTAACTGTTCCTTTGTGGGCTGAGGAAATTCCTCTACAGCTTAATCCAAATAAACGGTTTCAAAATCTATAGGATTATCTGAAAAATGGATTGTCACAAAGCTGTAAAAACTGTTTTTCTTAGCTAATGAAAATGTGATCATTTGGATGTAAATGCATCACATAATTTTCACTGCCATCAAGCCATTCAATGACCTCTTGTAAACCCATTGAATTAGTTATATTTCTCCACTCACTCTTTACTATTTTACCTTTGGTTTGTAACCCATGTTTGATATTCACTAGTGGCTATAACAGAACCCCAGAGCCACCAATGTAGAAAGTATCATAAAACATTAAAATGATCAGCTTTAGTGCTTTAAATGAAAAGCTATTTACTGCACAAAGTGATTCAGAATTTGAAAGTGCTAAATCCTTAGTTAACACCTCGCTGTCACTGGTAAGGTGCTTTCTACCCACACACACGTACTGTCACGCACAAGTACAAAACCTACTCACATATATTAAAGCGCACACACCATGAGAAGCTCTTGTAAAGTCTCACAAGCATATGCGGGAGTAGATTACCACACACATGCCCCAAGAAATAGACTATGTAGAGACATATGTACACATACTTAACATCTGGACAATTGCAGTAATGATAAAAGAGAATAGAAATAAGAAGTGAACACATACAGGAGGAGATATGTGATACAGTTAATTTCCCATCCAGTAGTGTCAGAAACCAGAAACAGGAGCCCTACTGTGGCACCTTCTTATGCATAGAAGTGTGTCATATGAATCCACAGCCATGCACACTTTCTGATAGATTAATGTGGAAGCTTGTTATGCTTACAGTCCAGGCATTTAAGCTGACAGGTTGTGCTTGTTGTAAGCTTTTTAACATTTCCTGTCCCTGCCTTTTGTCAGAACACCTCTGCGTGGGAATTGGTTTAGTGTACATTCCTACCTAAAATCATTACAAAAGAAACAGTCCTGGTGAAATAATATGGCATATTAATGTTTATGAATACTTAAATCCTCTAGAGCCTTGAGCTGCACTATCTTGCTCTGTTCATTTTTATGTGTCATTCAGTTTTGACCAAAGCAGTTACAAGCACATAGTGAATATTCACACTTACACAGCAACAATAAAGTGCATAAAAGATATCAGGTTAACTGAGAGAAGTAAAATGTCTATGTGTATTTGCTTTACCTTGAGAAAACATGAAGGTTTGTAGGCAGCCAGGTAGCTACATTACCAAGAAATGCTCATAGCTAAACATCAAAAAAGCTGATTAATCAGGGTCTTTTCTAAATGACCCAGACAGTGTGATCATTATGAAAACAAATCATATATGTTTTCTGATCTGTCATAGTCATAACATGTTGTTATTAGTATGAGTTATACCACAGTGGAAAGATGATAGTCAATTTGGCAGTTTCTACTATGTCAACACTAAGATGGCCTGTGGACTTTTTTCTGTAAACCTAGGGTTCTTTACAAATTTGATGGCATATACATACCATGATTAAAAACACTGTTTGTTTATGTTTATTTTATATATTTGAATATGTTTTTTTAAATTAGAGAATCTATCCAGAGAAGCATTTTATTTAGAAAATATGTTATCTGTCTTGACTTGCTGAGGTCTGTAAGATTTAACATGTACCAACCAGATTTTCATCTTAATTTAGAAAAACCAAACTAAAATGTAATGGCTAATTCAGCAATTCAAAAGAACAATCTTGCAGACCTTACTTATTGTCCCTGACTGGACTATAGTTCTGTGGTTATAGTGTAAAATATGACAAGCTTAGAGAACAGTTGTGGTCAGTGTTAAATAAACAGATGTTACGTGGTTATATAAATAAGATTCAATCCATAGTTTCTGCTTTTAAAGCCAAACACTTGTCACACAAACAATGTTACATTTTGCTTCTAAGAGAGGAACTAGAACCACAGTCTCTCCCTAACCTTAACCCATATTTTACATGTGCAGGTATTGCAGAGAGCAGGTAATTTAAAAATATTTTGCAACTGTCTAATAAGGACAAGGAACTGTGCATAAAGACAAGCATACATACACAGTAAATGCATGCATGTGGTTAGACTAGTGAGGGGCAGACATCAAGGAGTGCATCTGCTTAAGACAAGACTCCTCTCCTTACCACAAACCAGGCCACTCCACTTGAGCTGATTGATTTTCCATCAGTTTTGTATCCCTGATAACTGCATGCCTGGAGGGCTGCAATGGCTCCAATATTTCACCACTATATACCCTCACAGGCATGCTCAGCAAAGCATGATTTTCGATGTGTGTGGACAGTTTGGGTTTATATGAGGGAAGCTATATGTGTCTGTGATGGGTCTCTGTGTGTTTGTGTAGTGTGGAACAGCAGCACCCAAGGTACCATTAATAGCAGAAAAATACTCACAGTCAAAACAGAGATAAGGGAAAATCTTTAACCACCATGCAGATGGTGCAAAATTTTATGATACCATTTTACTCAAGTCTGGCAGTGATTGTTCTTTGGCACATTTGTTTTCTCCTCTAACAACACTCTGATTTAAAGTCTTGGATTTATAAATTTCCAGCTCAGTTACTAAAACTCCTTACCTTTCCAATTTGTATTTATGCCAGAGCTATTACAGCTTTTTGTTGTGCATACTGTTATCTCTGTGGATGCTGCAGATGAACCATTTCAAACAGCTGGATAATTCACAGGCCTTTTTTTCTTGCCTGAAACACTGTTTTCTGTCAGATAAAACTGCAGAAATGTTTATGACACTGTCTCATTAAAATATAAAATCAACACTTTATCTACATTTTAAGAGTTCCTTCAATCAAACTTGTCTTGATTGACTGTCAAGAAGTCAATGAATTTTCTGGTTCCTCAGGGAGAGCCAGCAAATGGTTAGCAAAGCGTGTTAAATGTATGAGCAGGGTAGAATTAGGTTGAGATTAGGATTTCAGGTGTGATTAATAAGGTAAGGGTGAGGAGCAAAGGAATGCATTATGCCAATGAGTGTCCTCACAGCTATAGAAATGTGTTTATGTGTGTATAGTTTTGCATGTGTGGTTGATTAGAGAGAAAGAAAAGTGCTGCCATTTTTCTCTCCACTGCTGTGCTTATATTAGCATAGATCATCAAGCTATCCGTGATACATAGCTTGTTAACAAGGTTGGTATTTGAGATCCATAATTAAGAAGTGTATTTTCAAAGAGTCTCTAGGGGTATCCATGTAATGACTGAAGGCTGCTTTCCCCTCTGCCACTCCCAGGACACGTTATTCTACAGTATGGTAGCTATTGATTTACTGTGCCATTTGGCTATTGATCGGGATGGACGCCATTATGTCAGTGAGATTACAGCCCTCTAAAGCACAGAGATTCCGAAGTGGAAAACCAGTGCCTGAGAACTGATGAGATGAGCTGAGCGCTTACTGCATCAGATGCAACAGCAGCTGTGTTTCAGCACATGACAAAGAACGAAGCACAGCACAGAACCGTACAGTTTAGTGTGGCACGGCACAGCCTTGCCCAGAGAAGCACCTAGCACAGCAAAGATAGAGCACTCTCATTTCTCTAGTTTCTATCTGTGCCAAAGGGAGCTATAGGAAAACACAGTGGAGTGAATAATCACATTCACTACTCTGGACCCACTATTTTTTTTATTTTATTTTTTTTTTTTGGCGTGCCCCATTGTGAACTAATATTCTCTGTGACAGCCATTGCCTCCCAGATTGTTTTCGGTTGATCATTCAAATTGACCACAATTCACTATGTGGCGGGGAGAGGGGGAGGGGTTCTCAGAGGTCTCGGCTGATGAGGAGGGTGAGGAGGGCTCATTGCCTCAGCTAGCTCTCTTGCCTTTCTGACTGGGTTGTCATGTATGTATAGCAATATTGAATTTAAATGCATTTCAAGCAAGGGGTCTGAATTTTAAGAGATCCATAAAATGGAAATCCAGGCATGCAGGAACATAATCCACTGTGTAGCGTACATACTCATGAAAAGTCACTCTGCAATCTGTGTAATGCAAAGCTCGAAAGAGGAGTCCGTCATCTTCCTGTGTTCTGGATGCCAATGAGGACTTGTAGCTGCTGACTTTAAGGTTGTCTTTTGTGCCATGTTTATCAATGAGGCACAGTTTGAGAGTGCATCGTTTAAAAGGTAACCCACTGGGTGGTAAATAGCTCTCAAACTGGTTTCGCATTGATGGTACAAGAAACAAGATAAATGCACTTAATTCAGTATCTTGCCTGCTCCTTAACCCTGGGAGTTCTAACTAGATAAACACAGTTTAGCGACCACTAACAGACAGTTGTGTGGCCTATCCTCTGTAGGACCACTATTCAAATTCAAATTCATGGTGTGTTTAGTGGATAGTAAATTGAGCATGGAAGATTAATTTGCATTTAGTTCATCACCCCCATGATATAGAGCAGCAATTTCCATACAGTAGCACCCAGAGCTTAATAATGCGCAGGCAAAACTGGCATATCAATATGTGCCTTCTTTCTTTCAAGGACACTGGAGTGGAGCCCCATGGCAACATCTTTATATGATTCACACTTTGTGCTCCCTCCCACTAAATTCTTGTCACTCACAGTCTGAACCTGACGTATCAGACTCACTTAATTCAGAGGCGAGAGTTATCACACATTTAGTATAATCAAAGTCCTAATGAACATCATTAAAATCAAGGCTTGAAAAACCGAGGCTTACATCACTAGGTTTACACAGTCAGGGTATAATTGTGTGTGCATAAGTGAGTATAGGGATATCAGAGCCTGTTAGAGCGCCTCAGGCAAAAAGCATGGAGGTCACCTCTTATTTAAAGCAGGTCTGACATGGACATTTTTCCTCCTTTACATCCTGAGAATTAATTTTTTCATGCAAAAACAGTTACTGTACAGCAGACACTAAGTGATGCACGGAGTAAGTGAGAATACTGAGGCTGGGTGGCCACATCAATTTCAAGCAGACGTCTGGTAACCAAAAGGTCATGTGTTTAATCCCAGTAACGGCTAATGTGCAGCTGGGATTACAAGAGTATTTAAAACAAATAAATCTTTGAATGTGACAGTTTGGGGCAACACGTGCTACATTAGGGTTGCAGACATGTTTCCTGCCAATTATTAGTCTTATTATTACACAAAAATGTACTGATTGTTTTGTCTTAAGTGCTATTTTTAATACTATGGTCACAAAGTATTACAAAATAGCACATTTTAATGTCATCTTTACAGTGAATTAGAATTGACACTGTACTGATGATTAGAATCAACATTTTCAGATGATTAAATTGTTTCAGATGTAGGTAAGATTATAATATGGTGATAAGTAATATTAGTAATATATAAGTAATATTGTGATTATTTAGTTAAAATGTATTTACCAGTACCTAAATGTGTGTGTATAGTCTGCAAGCCTTAAAATCATTTTAAGCTATGTAATTGTGAACAATGCAAAATAAATTTGTGCACATACTTGGTTAAAGACACAGTATGTGCCCCATGATGGAGCTTCATGCAGCAGCCACGTTTGTTGCTGAAGTGCCTTAGAGCAAACAGAACCGGCCATCACTGTAAAACAGTCTTTGGAGTGAGAAAGCACATGGGTCATGAGGGTTATATATTTTGTTAGTGACTCCTCGCTGCTGGCTGTGTGCAGTAAGGGTGTGTGTGTGTGTGCGTGCGTGCGTGTGTGTGTGTGTGTGTGTGTGGCGGGGCCTCAGCCATGGATGGGCTGATTTTCCGCGCAGACCGGAGGCACG
>OMLM01008396.1:85802-103848 GCA_900302695.1 Helostoma temminkii
ACACATTGCAGTATATTGTAAGCCAGATTTAAAACTTTCTTCTTGTTCCACCCAGGCTTGACTGGGGTAGGTGTTGTCTTCATTCTGTATGTGGCTTCATATAAGCAAGAACAACTAATGAGAGCATCTAAGAGACCCATTCTTTACTTTATTTATACCAGCAAAAGTCAGTGTTCCTGTGGTTTGAAAAGGAATGAGAAGAATCAACATTTTGAGAATGGTCGAGAACAAGATGATTTTGCTCTCTCTCTCTCTATCTGTAATAAGGTTACTTTACTTTATATCCTCTGGAGCTGCAGCAACAGTCTCAGGCCACCTGTTTGATCAGCCTCCAGTGGCGTGAAGGTGCAGACAGCTTAGCCCTGATTGAGCAGAAGGCGAGCAGGGACCTAATATGATTGTCCCTTTCTGAGCAGGCCATGATATTTGTGCAGTGATGAAATCTAGTGTAAGAGGGCTCAAACACTCTGTTTCCATACAATTACTAATACTAATTAGCTTTTTCTCCAGGCTTTCATCTCACTTGGATTGATGCTGTTTCTGTAGATTGACACTCTCAGATTGCAGGTTTGCCTGGAGGTCAAAAGCCTTATTAATAACCAGGGTTTTGATGTAATTAGTGTTGTCTCTGTAATGGCTGCTTAGGTAATGTCGAGCACAGCACATGAGGTGGCCTCCAGACTCAAGAAATGCGTAGTAAGACTGATATATGTAGCTACATAAATGTGATATGTGGACAGAGAAATTTCAACTGCCTTGTTTGAATGGGTATGTAAGGCTGATGAAAATGTCTCTGGCTTTGCTGGTATTATATTATGAGAACATCTATCCAATAGCTCATGTTTCTGCAACAGGAAAAGTGAGAGACTGAAGCCAGTAGACTTCATCTGCAGAATGTCTCCATTCCATTTAACAACAGTTAAATGAAATAAAGATATTTCAGCCTGAACTGACTGACACTGCTATTCATAGAGTAAAACTGATACAAACACTTCCTTAGTTTCATCTCAGTCATCTCTTCAACAGCTGAAATAGATATGAACACCATTTTCAAAGCAGTATAAAAAAGCGCTCACATTTCCCCAAGCAAGTTGAGCAGCATAAGCTGATCATTTTGAAGAAAGGCAGTGCTCGCTGCACTGTGTAACTGACTAGGTAATTACCAGCTATTAAAATATAGGAGAGAGTAAGGTGAATCCATTGTGTGGTCAGAGAAGGTAATGATAGAAAATTATTTTAGGGTGAATGATTCCTTTAACACTATTGATTCTCAGGTGACAGGGTGACATCATTTGCATCACTAATTAACTTCCTGCAGGGATTGAAAATATATTATTCATTATTCTTGTCTAAAAGTTACATATTAATTACTAAAGCAAGCACTACAGTATATTGTTAATAATAAATACTTGCTGTAGGAAGCTACAGTTAAAATGTCATCCAGTTATGATGCTTCCAGTATTAAAAGTTCATTTTGTGATCTGGCAGACTTATAAGTTAGGGAGGGGACTCAACACAGACTAATTGTACTTTTTAAAGAATTATAACTCTTTGTATACACTTTTTGAATATTAAATTTGGGAGCCTCTTAAGTTTGATAGCTCATTTCGATCTCATTTTTTGTGCAGATGTACCGAATCAGTAAGATGTAATCTTGGATTTGCTTGGGTGATCATATATCATACAATTTGATAGCAGGTTAGTTGCCCGAGAGCCTTTAACTAAAGTTAAGAACTTGTTATAGTAGATGAAGCTTGTTTTCAAGACATTTCTTTAAATGTAGATGTTTTAAATAATACAGTGTTTTAGAAAGTCTGTTTCCCAATTAAAATATGTAACTTGCGTACTCGATAAATAGTTGTATGGTTAGAAATCGTTAATCAGAGCAAAATGTTTTTGCTTCTTGATCTTTGATCCTCAAGTTCAAAAGCGGAATCAGATTAAGAAAAACACAATTTCAGAAATATAAATGTTAAGAATAACAATAATTCTGAGATGTGCTTTGTTTTTTGGGGAATGGATATGCCCTTATTCTGCCTGTAAAAGCAGCGACAAAGTTAAATGTGTGAAAGCTGGAGGGCTGGTTGAACAGATGATGGATAGTGGTGCAGGAAGGAGAGATGTGCAGGTGAGATAATTAGAAGACAGTGAGAATGGGAGCAAAGATGTAAGGGTATAGATAAAGAAGGACAGAAGAGAAAGATAAGACAAAAAATGAGAAAATGGGAGATAGAACTTTGGGGTGAAGTAAAAGATAAAGAAAAAGATGGAGTTTCTTTTGTCATATTTGCTTCAATGTTGGTATGAATTAAAGTTTTCATCCTTTATGTCATGTCTCTTTCTCTTTTCCCTGTGTTGCCTATGAGTCACTCTAGGTAAAATTCGAGTTTGGTGTTTCAGAAGAGCATCTGTGCTTTGTGACACGTATTTAAGTCGTGATGCAGAAAGTGGATGATTATTCTTTGTTATTTCCCATCTGTGCCATCGTGGTATTTTTCTACTGCTTTTCTCAGAAATCACTTGTTAGTGTGTCCACTGTTGTGATGTCTGTCTTGATGAAGTTGGAGTTTCTGTAGGCGGTGCTACTATATTTGTTTGTTTATCCAAGTTCGCTATTGATGTGCCTGCTGGAAACATAACAATGCATCACTCTTTTTGTGGCAGTAAATAACCTACCAGAACTGTGGTACTTAGTTTTATAAAAAGAAGGGAAATTAGATAACAGTGCAGGCAGTTAAGATAATGGATGAATAGTTTATTTCTTTCTTTTTTTATGTTACTTTCAGCTTCTCAGCTGACAGAATCTGCAGCTTTTCTTGGCTTTATGTGCTGTTATACCGATTGTGATGGCGTGACCTTGGGTTTCCTGAAGTTGTGATTTCAACTTCATTCATTCGTTAATTCAAGGAGGATTCTGTGCAGTAATTGATGATGATTCCATTTTTAAAATAAATACAGTAACGTGCAAAAACTGTGCCAAATAGTTTGCAAAATGCTTTAATTGCGACTGGATTTTGATTATTGGAGATATTATATATTTGTGTCAGTGTATACAAGTATGTATGCTTAAAAAATAACACGAAACTGTCACCAGTACATTTTGTATCCACCACAGAGGACAGACAACTGTCTAAAGTATCTAATTTTGGTAACATTTCTCAAAAAAGTACATGTCAAGGCATCCTTTCATTATCACAGTTTGTAGTTTTGTAGTTCTGAACTCTCTAAAATGAATATCGGACTCTGCTTTTTAAAATTCTGCATTGTTCTGGCTATAAATCTTTATAAAACATTTTAACAATATGGGAGATTTATGTTTTCTGTATAGTAGTATATTCATAAACCTTAAAAAGGAGTCAGTTGACTTGGTGAGGTTAGAGTAAGAGACAAGGCCAGCAACAGCAGGGTGGCAACCAACTCTAGTGTATTAGCCTTCCAGCGTTTTAGTGATAGATTTACACAATATTCAATCTCTGACCTCTTAGTCTTGCCAAAGAAGCAGAGGACGCCCACATTTCTCTCACTGTCTCCCTGCCTACTTCTCTGCTCTCTTCATCTTCATCCTCTTGAGTCTTCCTTTTAGGACCCATAAGCGGCCTGCAGACTCTCCTCTTGTTTCCCGACCAGTCTTTTGCACCTCTTTGTGTTCATTAAAGGCGAGTTGTATTTGATTTAACCGCTGAGCTCTCCTGGAAGAACAGAAGAAGAGGATGCACATAAGAGTCAGCTTAGCCATTTTTTTTAATATTGTGCACTTCCTGATAGGTATGCAGGCTGAAATCTCCTCACTCTCGAGTCTGTGCAGGAAAAACTGAAAAAACCTTGAAACCTTGGTTGCCTATAATCACTGCAGCTTTTCTAGGAGGTATCCAAAAACAAAATAGCTCACTTCCTGCCAACTCTGCTTCTGCTCCTTGTCTTTATTGCTCCCATTTTTTTCAGCTTCTATTTTTCTCCTTTTCTCTGCCGCTGCCTGTCGCTTTCACATAGACCACATTCTCATTATTTATCACTCTTCTTACCTTGCTACTTATCCTCGCTCTCTTCTCTTTTCTCCTTACCCTGTGCCACTCTCCCACTTGAAAGCACGGCTGGGTGGAAACTCTCCTCCCAGTACCAGTGACCCAATTACTCTAAGTTGTCCCTTACTGGTAGGATGTAGCAGTGTCCCTCCCTGGAGACTCAGCCTGCAGCGTATAGATGATCCATCACTCTCCGCTGCCACCTCCCTGTTGCCACATTTATTACTGTCTCTCCCGTACCCCCACACACACGCACGTACACACACACACACTTAGAGTGATACACAAATTCCTCTACATACAGGCATGCTGTGAAATGCTCTCAAAAACGTACACATAAAACACAAATGTATGTATATGCATGAGTTTAATCTATATGCATTTATATACTTGCACATACATACTGTTGCATAATTACTGGTTGCCATCTGACATATGTTGACAATTATTTCTTATTGCTCTCACACCGCATCACACCTACACTCTTTGTTTGTATAATCCTGTCTGGGTTTTTCAAAATCCCTGTTATTAAAATTTGATAAGCGGGCAGGCATCATGAAGGCAGCGTGCAACCATTAATTTTCAGAAATCGAGCTCTGCTTCTGGAGCTGGGGAGAAAATACCTGTTCAAAATAGGTGCTTGCAGGTGGAGTTGCATGTAAAGTATTATAGTATAGTATCAGTTCACAGCAAAATTAGTAACTAAAATTGATTATGAAATATCTGCATATTTATGTTAGTGCTTGGTCACAACAGAGAACAGTTGGGAAATCCATTTGTGCAAAAACTGGGAACATACTGACTACTGTGGGTTGTGCAGTGGGTACTGATGCTTTACTGATTCCCTAAAACATGTATTAGAATTGAATTTCAAGCTAAAACACCAGAGAATGTGTGTAGATTCATTTACATTGAAATTAAACCTGCATTGCTTTGCCCACTTGGACATCAGAGGCATATTCACCTCATAAACGTAACATAACACCAGAACATTCTCCTTTTAGCTGTCTGTCTCTTCAGCTTTCCCCAGCTATTTGCTAACTAACTTTGCCAGCCATTTGGTGTTGGACAAACACTGTAGAGTAGGTTCGTCTAAATTGTTTGTCCTGAGCAGATGCCCTCTGAATCAAAAAACAATTCTGATGCAAGCTAAGTTGCTTACAATAAGGAACAAAACCAAAAGATGCTAATGCACTTAGCAGCAGCAGTTAAACATTAAGAAATCAAGCTAGCAGTAAGTTTTAAATGTAATATCACATAATAAAAAAATAAGCATGCAGCATGAAAGTAAATAAGTGGTTCAAAAGAAAAAAAAGGAAATTAAATATAAAAAATGTTTCCTTTGTTTAATTATATCTTTAACTTATTCATTCACATTATACTATACATTATATCGTCTTTGTTAAGCAGCTCAGACAGGCCTCAGTACAATCTATTAGAAGCATTCAGTGTACTATGTATAATGGACACAGACCAGTCCCAGCAGAGTAGGAAAATGCAATATGTGACAGTTTAGGGCCGTTAGCCTTTCTCAGCAACTAGCAACTCTGTCAAATCAGCAAAGGAAAGCAAGTAATAAGGGTTTGTTGGGGAAACATGATTATCTCCAGCAAGAAAGTAGACCAGTCAATAAACACTAATAGATTAATGGAGACCACTGGTGACGGAGTTCTATCTCTAATTCTGGAAATTAGTTTAATGATCAGAAATGCTGAAACAAGCCTGAACTGTGTTGAGTCAATGTATTGCCTGCTGGACCACTAATGGGTCTAGAGTGGATATCTACCTCTGTCTGCATGTGTGTGTATGTGTGTGTTTTTGCTGTGTTTAATTCTTTCCATGTGTCTCACTCTCTTCCGTTCAGGCTGTGTAGCTTATGCTCGTTGTGGCTCACAGGTGATTGACAGATGCTGGAAAGGGAGGCAGAAGGGTTATCAGCCCATCTGACAATCAAAGCCCGCTTAAAGTAGCAGCCTTGCACAGGAAATAGGCCCAGAAGTTTGGAAAAAGACGTTAAGTAAGTTAAATGGATGATTTTAACACCTTTTTAAAACTCTTTTTACCCAAGAAGTGTTACATATAACTCACATATACTGCTTGCACATACTGTGAGTGACATGTTCAGCAACATGACCTGTGGGTAGGATGATCTCCCTTCTATACATTTTTTACAAAATGAATCCTTTGTTGCTGGATCTAATGCAACCTGCTTCTATTTTTCTGTCTACCAGCCCATGACTGACCAGGAAAATTGGCAAGTTGCGCTTGTGTGGATGCTTTCCCTGGACAAGCAAACAGAGCTGGAGATGCTCCAGATGGTGGTGGGAAGGTAGAAAGTTGTGCTCTTTCAGCCAAACACATCACATGCAATAAAGTCTGTGTAGTGTGTTATTCCACCTGCCATATATACAACTCCCCCAACACCATGTGAACCTATAAAAGAAACAGGACACTCATTTTACTGTATGGACCATACGGTATGTACTGTATACACTGTATTCCAGATTCCTGGTCTTACTTTTGTTAAGAAGAATATATGTATGCACATATATGTTTTCTTTTTATAGTCTTTCATGTAGTTCAGCCAAATACAACAAACAAAGGAGACCACTATCATGTCTAGTGGTTCTCTATTTGGTATTTTCCAAACAGAGTAAAGCCAACAATGAATTGCATGTACTTCCCATTAGGTCTCTGAATCCACAACCTGGTTTAAGCTTATTTATCTGTCCTGTAGACCTCTGTTGTTGTTGTACAAAAGCTATTAAATATATCAGTGAACCACACTTTTACGCTGGGTGATGTTTTTTCATTACCAAAAATGCATTCGTTGGTGGGTGTTTTGAAGGTGATCTATTACGAAATATGGTGTGATTATATCAGAATCACAATCAGAATCAAGTTTATTGCTAGGTTGCTAGTAGGTTTTCACATACAAAGAATTTGTCTTGGTGAGTTGGTGCAAGATTTAACAATATTAGGTAGACAAAACAGACAAGTTCAATGTGAGACACAAGTCCAACTGTTAATAAATATAAAATAGCGATATATACAGCAGGTGTGTAAATATTTGCATTAATGTGATGCAGCAGAGATCAGTTGTGATGTCACAGTCTGTGTCAGTGTAGGGATCTGGGTCTTGTTAATGAGACCAACAGCAGATGGGAAGAAACGAGAGGTTTTGGTCCTGATGGAGCGCAACCTCTTGCCAGAGGGAAGTTTCACAAACTGTTCATGACCAGGGTGGGAGTGGTCGGCCATTATCCTCTTAGTACGTTTCAGGACCCTGGAGTCATGGAGGTCCTGCAGCGATGGTAAATTGCAGCTTCTCAGCTAAGCATATGACACGCTGCAGTCTGCTCTTGTCTTTAGCAGTGGAGGCAGCTGAGATGGAGCTGGTCAGGATGCACTCAATGATGGCAGTATGAAAGTTCACTATTATTATCATTATAGCTTGTCCTGTAGCAAGGCAGGGATGATGGTGTTAAATGCTGAGCTGCAATCCACAACAAGAACCATGACATAGGATCCTGGGGAGTCCAGATGCTGAAGGATGAAGTGGAGGGCCAGGTTAACAGCATCATCTACAGATCTGTTTGCTCTTGACAAGAAGTGCAACCACGATGTGTGTTTCACTGTTATCTGTCATGGAGAGTTTTGAAGAATGGCTGTATATACATTTAATTTCTTAAATGCAAGTAATCGTTTTATGATGATTCACCTAAAAGACAGCCATCTCATTCTCCATACTTGCTATTTCTAAACTTGGAAAAAGAAGCTGTTCCTCAGAATGAAGTTATAAAGTACTGACTGCAATCTGAAAGTAGTTAGTTACACTTTGGTTTGGTCTGTTGCCTGTGTAACTCTCAGGAAACCAGCAACCAACCAACTGCATAAAAGCATTATTCAGTGTCCTGAGTGCTCAGAAACCTTATGTAGTGGCCCATTCTTCAACAAGGATCCCAGGGTAGGGGAAAACACTCACAAAAACCTACTCTGGAAGACCACAGCAGTAACAGCTGCAGTATGCTAGAATGACCCAGACATAAGAAAATACTCCAAATAAGCCTGTAGTTCACACAGCTCCAAAACTATTATTATTATTATTTCTTCATACATTTTTTCTTCCATCATGCAAAATGTATTATATAGCAGAAATGGTAAACACAAGTTTCAAATGCCTCCTGCTCTTTCTCCTCATTTCTCCTATGCCTCCTCCTCACCTGAATCGCAGCAGATTGCACCTGCCTTTTAAATGTTAAATTCAAATACATTCATAGCCACTGCTGTCACTTTTGGGCTTGTGTGTACTCAGTGTATGTATTTGCATTTATTCCTTCCTGTACTTTGTGCCCTTGGGCAAAAGCTGCAAAATCCATAGTGTGCACTCTTTTTTTTATTTGAAAGGTGCACTCCACAGTGTGTACCCTTAGTAGTTCAGTTTGTGGGTGATATCAAGTTTGCACGTTTTTGTACATGCAAACATTCAGTAAATTCAATTCAGTTCAATTCAAGTTTATTTATATAGCCCCAAATCACAACAAAAGTCAAAAGCACTTTACAATTTAAGGTTTAAGACCTTACAATACAACTAAATAATAAGGAAAACCCAACAAATCCCAACAAATCAGGCCTTTAGTGTATTATATTTTCCTGTTTATGTCAAAATATCAGATGTTTGGGAACTTTCACTCTGCATTTGTTGATCAAGTTTAACTGGATTGAATGGGGCTGGATGTGGACCATGGATCATAGGACACAGGAACAGACTGATGTCTCCAAATACCCACCCTAAAAAACAAACAAACAAAACACAAAACAAACAAAAAAGTTATGTCTGTGGATGTTGGCCATAAGCCACAGACCTAAGCTGACATAGAACGTAGCTGATGCCATTATTTTAAAGCAGAAGGGTTAGCAAGATTTTCAAATTAAGAACAGCTGATGCGAGGAAGCAGAGGAGAAGATAAGTGACTTATAGTGTGAATTTTACAAAGAAAATGCATTAACCGTCATTGCTGATCACATCTTCTTTCAAAAAGAGCAAAATTCTATGAAATGAAATTGTAACACTGTTGATCATGAGCGTTGTTAGGTTGATTAAAATGTTCTTTGACCATGACATAAATTGCTGGTGTGTGCAAACTTAAAAATAATCTTTTCACAAGTGTGAGTTAAACATTGTCGCTTTTTTGTACATCAGGTCCTTCCAATCAGTCTGAAGGTGAGGAAATGTTCTCAGTCTAAGGAGAAGAAAACATTTAAAGCCAGTGGAGTGGAAAAACTTGTGCCAAGTATTATATATCAGTAATCCAGTTAGAATAGAAGTGACTGACTCACACTGAGGCCAGCAATGATAAAAATACTGTAGGTTCTTTTTGATAAAGTCACACACCGTGGGGCCATAGTGTGCTGGTAAATCTGTCGTTAATGCTCTGGGCATCTTTTCAAAGCGCTGATTTTGTTGGTGCTCTGAAACATCATATCACATTTCCAAACATTTTATATGGTGGGTTCTCAAGGCACAAAGTCTCTGAGGCACACAGGACTGTTTCAGCACATGAAGTGCTGACTATAAACACCAGTGACATGGGAGTGATACAAATGCTGGTTGGCTGAAGCACAAATTCTATTCCAAAAGATTCTGAGTTCTTTTTACCTTTCTTATGTCCTTTGTAAGCCGCAGCCTCATTTGTAAAGAAGAAGGCTCTGTCTCTTAGCACACTGCACCCTTTCTAAAGAAAGGAAACAAATTAGAGAGATCATGTGGGCTGGGTTAATTTGATGTTGTGAGGAAACTGCATAATGTGGTTCATATTTCCTTCAAAGTATGGGTATTGTGTCATATAGTCGTCCGTGTGTGCCCACTATATGAATATGTCCTATTTTCTTTTGTGTTTGACTTTCTGAGTCACTGTGTGTGCTCTCAGGCGTTACAAGAGTAAAAATGAAAGCTTTGCCTATGACCATGTTTGTGTGTGTCTATCTATCTAAACGTCAGTGTGACAGAATGTGCGCATGTGTGTCACCGTGCTCCTGTATGAGAGCTCAGCAAGACAAAGAACCCATTGAGTCATTGCATGAGTCTCCCATTACAGGCAATAGCTCCTATTTTCAGAGCTCCGTAACTCTCATTATAGCTGCAAACTGCAGACAGAATATGGCTGACATTTACACATAATGCTCTGCCACCGTCCTGTCCTGTACTTGCTCCTCTGCACTAATCGACTGTGTTAACGAGCAGGTTAAAGACCATGGTAAATGGCAATAATGACAGGCCTGTGAATACAGTGAATGAAAGGAAGCCTTTGCATAAATGGAGCAGATTAAGACAGCTCGGAATAAGTGAGAAGGTTTAGCCAGAAAACCAGGCTCTTTGTAAAATCTCTGAGGATGTAGAGCTGTGCTGGCCATGATCTCAGGAGGTTTTAAAGGAGCACTGCACCCTTTGACAGTCACAAAGTCCATGGCAAAGCAATTAACACCGAAGCACTTGATGACCTCAGCATGTAAGGCAGGGAAGCAAAAAGCAGTGTGACATTTGTGTGACATCTGAGACACGCAACTGTCCCACTCAGCTACTGAACATAATAATTTCTCTTGTCAGGATGTGATTATCTGCTATGGGTTCACCCAGTCCCCCCACCCAATCCCCCAATTATGGTGCTCTTAGGGAAAAAGCCACCAGGACATCACAACATGATGCCATTGTCATGTTCTTGCAGATGTGTCCTCTCATCAGGAACGGGACAGAAATCTCCTGTTGTTGCATGTTTGTGGTGAGTGTCATGATGCTCTTTAAAGGTCTAAAAATGATGCCTTTGTGGGTTCTATCCACAACAGTAATGTAAAGCTGCTCACTGGCATGAGACAAAATAACTAGGAGCAAAAAACTGAGTGAAAAGAGATAAAGTGAGAGAGACACCGAGAGGGAGGGAGGGAGGGAGAGGATGGCTGAGCTGACTGTGCCCAGTCACCATGGCAACCCCTTTGACATGCAGCTGCCATACCTGCTGCCAATATCAGAGCTTTATTCAACCATTTACTCAGTGTCTTTTTATAAAGGATACACAGCCCATCACATAAAAACATAATATCATGTTTATTGAATACATATACACAGCATGCATATGCAAGGATTTTAAGCCTGCCAGTATTAATATACCTTGAGTGCTTGTAGTAATTATGTCTGAGAGCTGGTGTTTGGCAGAAAAAGCTGCTTTAAAGGGAATTTTCAGACACCTCTCACTGGTAATTTCTTTGAATTATTACCATAGTTTAAACCAAGGGGCTCTGGTGTGCACATGTGTATTTATGAGAGCATGTTGAGGTGGGCATTAAAGGTAAGATTTCACAGTAGAATTCTAAACTTAACACACCTTTTGTCTTGCAAAAGGAGTACTGGTGACTTGGTACTTGTTATTAAAGAAAGCTTGTCAGTGAGTTGACCAGTATGTACTGCCTAAGGGTGGGTGACATCTGTACAGCCTGACAAACTGTGACAAAACACCTGCGGCTTCCCAACCTCCGCACACACAGCGTTTTATATATAAGAGGCTGACCCTTGCTAACTCTATTGTGATATAGAAGCATTTTGAATGTGTGCAAACACGTTCAATAGCTTTATTATACGCACCTATACAGTACATAAAGAACTGACACAAACAAACGTGAGAGACGTGTTCTCACTGGGAACTCAACACCTTGAAAATTACCTGCGGCGATGTAATTCTCCTCTGGGTTCTGCAGAGCTGCTGTGTTTGTATTTTAGTGTTGTTTTGGCCCCAAGAGGTGCCATAAAGCCAACAGACACACACTCACATACACATATATGTACTCGCACACACAAACAAACATGTGAATGCCTACACGCGCACACACACGTCAACCAAGAAGGATGCTTTGGTGCTTTTGAAAAAACCTGCAATACCAGTCATAAATACACCATTGAATTAATAATGGTGCTGTCAAAGGCAGCTTTTCATTCACACCACTGTATCCAGGCAAAGCTCTCCTCACATGATGGTTTCTAGTCACTTATTCTCCTCACATAGAGATTGGAACACTCATGCCAAGTAGCAAGGAAAGTTGTACTTAACCTTGTGCTGAAAGCATCAAGATTTCCTTTCAGTATAATTCTTCAGACAACTGTCGTATTTGTTGCCATAGTGAATATTCTGCGTCACTGGAAGCAAATGACAACACAAAATGAAGCAGAATTGGGTTTGAGGTGAAATGAAAACCCACATTTAAACTCGCTATGTGTATAGCATGAAAACAGCTTTATTCCCATGAGAGGACGGCCAGCAAGGTAAAAGGAACACAAGTGAAATGAAGTAGTAGTGGAGTGTAGCTATATGTTAATTATGATACTATCCTGTCCAATTAATTCACTGAAGTGTGCATAGAAGCTAATTAGGGCTTTTTGTATATTGGACGTTGACATCTTCTCATTTAAATAATCTGTGACAAAACATTCTAATGGGAAAAAAAAGAGAGTGGATACAAAAACGTTTCCAAGTAATTAATTTGAATAACAGTCATAGTGTGTGACAGACAACAGTTTTTATCATACAGTGCATCACATCACAAATTTCACATGCTGCACAGTGAGAGTAAAAGTAAGAGTCTACAGATGCTCTAGTAGCTCTGTGAGGATGTAGTGCTGATGGACAAATAATAGAGGGATAAAAATTGAGGTACAAAATTGGCTTTTTTTATTTTCATGATGAAGTAGAAATGGGAAATTGAGGCCGTGGGATGCAGCTGACCGCTGACACACTGATGGTAGAGCAGTATACGTCTGTTCAAATACAAATTAGTTAGCCTGTTCAAACATATTCTCCAATAACAACTTGATCCAAATACTGGATGCAGGAAAAAAGTTTATCATCTCTTAGCTGTTCTCTTTTTCTCATGTTTCTGGCTAGAATATTAGTTTGTATAGTTTGTATAAACTCTGAATCACAAGTCACTAAGCTCTTTATTCCCCAAGGGAAATAAAGGTTCATTTTCACCTAAACAGCTGCCTGCTGGCTCAAGATGGCAGTATGAGAGCACAATCAGTGAAAAAACAAAACAAAAATGTACATTTACAAACTGCATGGTGAGTTTAAACTGACTGTAAAGCTGTAAATCTGAGTGGAGCTGCAAATTTAGCTTGAAAGTTATTTATAGGCTCATCACAAAGACTGACTACTTTAACATTATTGTAAAATGTGGATTTAACAAAGTCGAAAGATTGAAGTTTAAACTTTGCTGTGCTGGTTGGCATTAAAAAGTGTCCTAATAAGCATCGGCTAATTAGCATAAAACTCAATATACAGCTAAAGCTATTGGGACAATGTTCTGACAGTATTTCTTCCAGAGATGGACTGAAAAAACCCCGAGCTGGATTGAAAACCACAGAAATATACAAAAAAGCAGCAATAAAATAGCTGCATTCTAGAATTTTAAAAATTGTAAGGTCTGTTTCTTCCAATTATTTCATCCAGACTCACCCCACAAGACAGAAGGTACACTTGTCATAAGCACTGGTACCAAACCGCAGCTTGTCTGACAGAGGGTACTGTTTGAAAAGTACAGGTTTATAGGCTAATGTTAGCTCCTGTCAGCTAACAGTCGACTCAGCACCTTGTTGCCTGAATCTGTCCCTCTGTGGTTCACTGAATGTGATTCAGAGCTTCCTTGTGTTATTGTGATAAAAAGCAACTCAAGAGCGAGAAGTATTTTCAGACATAACAACCGCCATAACCGCCACAACAATATAAGCCACATATCCCCACAGCATGCTGCATCAGCAGTAATCACTGGGCAGCTAGCATGTCGGCAGATGATGTGTGTATATTTCAGTAACATTTCATCATCATCAGACTTTTAGTCTACAGGAAGTGTTGAGGTTTTCTCATTACAGATAATATTTTCTTTTTCTTTCTTCTTTTCTTTTCTTTTTTCTTTTCTTGTCCTGTCCTGTCTGAAACATCTGTTCAAGTGTGAGTCACCCTTTATACAGAAGGCAATGTATAAGACTAGATTTCCAGAAGTATGCCTTGATTTCAGACTACATTTATTTTAGCTATACTTGGATGCTCTTGGTTTAGTGTTGTGATAATATAACCATGAGGGAGTGTGTCTGAACCCGATGTACAGTGTTCCCCGAATGAACATAAATAAACTTTGAAATAACAGCAATTTGCCTCCTGAAGGGAAAGAGTCTCCATTGTGGCTGTTGTTGTGTTCAGAAACACACTAATAGCTTCGAATACATCAAAACCACCGTGATGCATAGGCTATAGTCCCAGTTTGTTTGCACACCCAGATTAGTATTTTTGAGTTTTACCTTGAAACGCTGACCGTTTAGTGCTGCCTCTGATGCTTTAAATGCTCCACCTGCGAAGCAGAGGGACTGGATTAAAAGCAAAAAATAACATACATTACTGCTGTGGATGTGTTTATTCTTATCATATCCAAAGCCTTGAGAATAAACGCACATACAAACAAAGGCACTGAAAATGTGTTTGCCCAAAAAAACATACAATCTGCAGTTGTTTACATCTACATAACATAGTTTCTATTGCAGGAAATGCTTGTGGAAGCTTCCTCTGCTGCAGAACCAGTGAGTGAGTGTTTGTTATTAATAATAATTTTTATATCATGTTATGTCTTTGTCTTAAGGAATTTCAGTATCGTTCATTTATTTTTTACATTGTTATTTGTGTTGTTTGGACATGAGCATTTAAGTTCAGTGAAGCTGATATAATATGGATTTAATAATTAAACAAAGAAGGAAACAGAGTCAAACAGAGAGAGAGACAGAAAATAGAGACAGGGACAATATTTCTCTCTAACTCTGACAGACTTGAGTCTTTCACATCGCCGCCAACTTTGAGAAGTCACAACTTGAATACTGAATATGATCGTATATTCTTGCCAGTCTGTGCTTGTGTTTGCAGATGCACTTTAAACCCCCAAACTGCCACTTTCGCCGGCCTATATTTTTTGCGGTTGAGGCGATACGGTAACTGAGATAGAAGGTTTTGTTGCAGCTCATTGCATAATGTCAATAGACAATTAGGTATTTACTGGATTCTACCCACAAGCTAATTAAAGCTACGTAATTAGAAGAGGGAGAGTCTTAAGTGTTCCCTAATGGAGAACCACCACAGATACTTACGTGGTGCTGTGCTGTGCTTTGGCCTGACGCTCCATACACAGCTCCAGAGACGCTCAGACAACGTGTAGAGGTGCTTGACAAGACACAGCATGGAGTCTAGACAGGTTAAGTGGTGATATGTAGTGACAAGATGGTGATGCTACTTGTTTTTTGTTTTTTTTGTCTGTTGCATTGTGTTGGCAATGGACTTAAACTGTAGCGCTTTGGAGAGTTTTGTCTAAACATATTTCTTCTTTTGAATAACATGCTTGATAAAGACACCTTAGTAAGCTGACTACACAACTTTTCAACATGCCGAACACGTTTTTTAGTTTCTGGTTAGTTTTGCTCATCTTCCTGACCTCTACCCATCTTACAACTCGTCTTGCTCCTCTGACTCTCCCACGCTTCTGTCTCTGTGGGGTTTATTTCAAAAATGCCTAATTTAGTTTACTCTGATGGTCTTCCAGCTGTGATGCAAGAATTTCCAAGACTGACATGTCTCCTCCTCTACATCTCCCTCTCTATTCAACTTCTCCTTGTGATGTGTTCAAATCAACAATTCAGTCACATCTGTCCCTTAATCTTTGTCTTCCATCCATTATTTTAGTCACAATTCTTTTGTCTTGTTTCTCTTTCGGCTCAGTCAGGGGCATCAAATGGCAAATTTAAATCAGGCAGGCAGGTGGCCATCGTGATGCCTGTGAATAAAAAGAGTGTCTGTGTGAAATTGTATTTATATAATAGATATGCAGCTGATTTTGCTACACCTGAATTGTTGCTGTGAAATATTCAGATGTTATGAATACTATACTATACTATAATACCAATTAAATTCACACAATACATATAGTACATGTTTGTATACTTCTAAACTATACAATAGAATGATGCATTTATGCACAATACAATACAATACAATACAATACACAGTACATCTTTTAGGGTCAGGGCATTATTTTTGTATTCATATCTGAATCATATTTAAGGTTCCTTGTGCACACAAAGCACTGTCAATGGTTATCAACCTTTTCCAAGGAAAGATTTCTTTTTATATCCACACATAAGCCAAAGTTCACCCTTTCTCAGGTCAGTAATAATGTGATGTGTCTTGCTGTGAGTGACCACATTCCAATTTTATGGTTTCATTTCATTGTGACTCTTATTACTTACTTACTAAAACAGACCACTTGGGTTAAATGGCCTTAAAAAAGCACTTACATCATTTTAATTTTGCGAAGTTTACTGATCCCCAAGAGGAAATTCAGTGATGGTGTACTGTAGCTGCCATTTCAGTCACATGGGTATCTTAAGGTTTAGTCTCTTGCGACAGGGAACTTAAACAAACAGGAGAAGTTGGGAATCAAACTGCTGACACTAACATAAAATTATATAACAATAATAACATATATATAGATATAACAATAATGTTAGGAATGGATCATAATGCAAAGCATGCAGCTGATTCGTAATAAAAGCCCACAGGACATTTGCTTATGCAAGGCTTTTAATGTTAAACAAATACAGCAGGAAGTAGCTGACTTGAGTGTAAAACTGCAGATGCAGTCCCAGTAGACCTCTAGGAGAGCAATTTGATGGATTTGACATTTCAACTGAAATGCTTGTTGAGTTACATGGAAATCCATTATGGGTGACTCCTGCTGCCTCTTCTAGTACGCATACAAATGAATGAGTGAATGAATGAATCAATCAATCATTCAATCAATGTCAGGGTCTACTTGTTGGCTTTTTATGGAACTGTATTACACAGTCTTTATCAGTGGAGGGAGCTTGTCATGGAGAAGATCTGCTAACAACAGCAGGCTTGGAACCTATCGTAACCTACCTGTGTTCGCTAAAAAATGTTGGAAGAATTAATAAAACAGAAACTGTCATGCTTTCCAGCCAGCACGAGTGAGAAGTGAAAAACTGCTGAGCTTGCAAGTCAAACACATCAGTATCAATCTGTCCCCGTGACAAAACTAGACTCCATCCCTAGAGAAAGAATGTTGATATGGTTCATTTGGGACAAATGGTGTATTCATATAATAATTGTTAAACATTATGAGAACGTCTATAGCTAAACTTTATTATCTAAACAAACTTAGAAACACTTTTTCAATGATAATTCAAACTTTTTTTTTTCTGCTGTTTCATGTAGATTGAAGACAGGTAAAAGTTTAATGTCCAGGTTTTTAAATAGTAAACTGTATATATTATAGGTTTGGAACAATTTATTAATTTAACAATATGATGTTTTTAAATAAAAAATCATGGTTCTTTTTTTTACTTTATATAACCTACTGTACATGGGTATGTCCATTTGTCCATTTTTATTTTTTGTGCCCTCTCCTGCTCTGTTTTCATCCCACAAGTGCATAGACGTCCTCTAGTGACCAGCTATACTGCCAGTGGCTTGGTTTCAGTTTTCTGCAGATGCAGCATGCCTTTGGACTCTGGCTTTAAGCGTGAATCTGGCAGCCCCTGATAGAAGCTTCAGCCTCACTTGTTATCACTGGACACTTCATAAGTGATTCCCAGTTGGATGCTTTCCTGGACAGGGACCCGGGAATCAGATAGTGAAAGACTTTGACACGATGGTGTCCCTCCATCTGTGTATCTGAGCTGCTCCCCCTCCTGCTAAATGGCAGCAACCTGCCAATAAACCATTTAGAGTTTGAAAAGGGGACATTCTCTATAATGGTCGCCTGAACCCCCGAGTTCTTATTAGTGTCTTACAGAAGTGTCAGTGAACCTCTGTTCTTCCTTGCTAGTCACTCAAAGCCTCACTCTGATTCACAGAATTTTTTTCATTTTACATATTTTCTGTATTTTAGTATATTATTTTATTTTATATTATTTATTTATTTTT
>OMLM01008396.1:105869-124960 GCA_900302695.1 Helostoma temminkii
CTGAGATTCCTGCCCTGCCTCACTGGTGCCCCTTTATGGACACCAGTGGGGTCTTTACCTATGCTAAATAGGAATAACTAGAACAGGCTTTCAGCTTATAAGGACAATGGGATTCATCGCTATGAGACCAAAAGTAGGAGCAAATCTGCAGTTTAAGAATGCGTCGTGAATCCGAGAAGGATTTTTCTTAGGACTTTTCTTAAGAACAAGTGGCACATAATTACGAGGCACATAATTCTTTACTTTATTAATGTCAGTGTTCTTGCAGGAGGAAAAGGAATTGGAGGTGCTTGCGGACATAAAATGAAAGTCAGTTCAAACAAATCCTTGCTGAAAAATAGCCAGAATAGACGTAGATCGTATGCCCTTGCCGGTTGCCCATGGTCATTATGTGTATGTGTGCACTTTGTGTGTTTGCAGTGTGTTTGACAAACATGAATTGTTTGCTGTGACACTGATAAATGGTCTTGCACTTTGAGTAGCGGCTCTCAGAGACTCAGTCCCTCCTGGCTGTCTTTGCTCATCGCTCTGTCCTATTATTTATCCGTGAAGACAGGGGTGGAGGGCTGGCTTCTGTCTGTCAAAAGACGATCCATCTGCAATGAGACCCAGTCATCTGGCTGCAGCTTCCACTCCCTGTCTCATTTTCTTATGCTTTAGATACTATGACTTTCTGCTGCCACGTGAAACATTGCCACACCCAGTAATTTTCACATAAAAGAGCCTGTAATGATAGATGTTGCACTATTACTTGAGTGTCCACAGTTGTGGAGTTCCAGAAGCAAGCAGTCATGTAGAAAATTGTTGAAGTGAGATTTGAATTCTAATTCACTCTTCTTTCTTTTGGTAAAAGGAATTCAAACTGTTCTGCATGTTACTGCAGCTATTGTGCTTAGGCTACTCTTTTGGTTTTCAGAATAGGATAATAACTTTTGTGGATTTGATTTGTGGAAGCCTCTGGCCTTTGGGTGGTCATTTCCCTTGACAAATTGACTTTGACATTTTAGAGCCAGTATTGCTGAGAGCCACTGTAACACTGCAGCATTTGTTGATACCAAGTTTTTTGTTTTGTTGTCTTGTTTTGTTCACATAGTGCACAGTGTTGGTTATACATCATTTTCTCATCTTTCTCTCTCTGTGCAAATGTTAGTGTTTTAGATCACCCATCATACTGTTAAGAAACTCATCAAGCTCAGCTAAGTAGCTTGCTGGCGTCCCACATTTGTTGTGATCTATTGCACATTCTAAATGGGCTAAGATAGTAGAAATCCTTGCTTCCTAATGTTGCACAAATTCCCACTAAATATTCTCTGATGTTATTTCAACACCTTTAGAGTCATCAGAAGATACAAACTCAGTACTAACTTTAGTCTTAGTATGCAATGTTAAGGTGAGGAAAAAAATAATGCATCAAACTGCCTAACACACAAATAAGTATAGCTATTTTTTCGATACTCCTGTGACTAAGAGACTAAGCTTTAACTGCACACAGTGTAGAGCTGGTTAATTTCCAGTGTAATAGTAATAGTCATAGTGTTGTAATTGAAGTGATCTTTAGTGTCCACCCACGCTGGCTGTTTACTAATAGCAATTTGTACACTTCACACTTCACAAAAGATAGCTTAAAGTTCAGTTAACACAGATTAATATTAATTAGTACACATTTATACTTCACAATTTAGAATTTTTAATGCAACAGTCCCTGGCCTCCTCACACAGACAACAAGTGAATAAGAATTGAGAGGTACAGTAGGATGAAGGACAGTTGGTGGCTAAACAGAGTGGAGGAACGCACATCAAGTAAATATTTGTCATTCACCTTCACCCTGCATATGAAAGACACTCAAGTTTATCTTCTTTGTTGCAGTTGGATATGTCCAGTTCACAATTCACCAAAAATGTGAGAAATGTTCAGTGCAGCCATTCACAACAGTGACAATGGCTCAGTCCTATTTAAGTATACAAATGAAACATGACAGAAAGACAATGAGGGAGTATGCGTTTTACAACTTGCGGTGCAACCAAATGGAATTCAGACTTAATTAATTAGCTCCTCGCCTTTTCCTGCTGTGATATGTCACAAGTCAAAACAGACTTGTGCAAAATTAAAATTTAATT
Source organism: Helostoma temminkii (assembly GCA_900302695.1). NCBI lineage: Eukaryota > Metazoa > Chordata > Actinopteri > Anabantiformes > Helostomatidae > Helostoma > Helostoma temminkii. The sequence continues at coordinate 107,988 of OMLM01008396.1, forward strand.
TCAGTTCATTTGCTGAACTACAGACATTGTTTACTTATTTGTCTGCTTAATGTGGTATACTCCCAGTTCTAGATGCAGTGTTATTTCATAGTCCTTGGTAAACTAAATGAATCCGGTGCGAAAGGAATGCTAATCTGAGAACATGAATAGGACTGTTGTGTTAAACTTCAAAGACATTATTGTGTTACACTTCCACTAGTATTTTAATTAACTGGGTCAAGAACCCACATCATCCTTTTATTGTGCCAGTTTGAAAGAGCTTGTTATGTTTAAATAACAATCAGTTCTGCCTGCTAGTCCTTCATGTTATCTCATCGTAATCAACTGGTTCGCAGAACAAACAGAAAAATCTTATTTTAATATTATTGTTTTTACCTTTGCAGATCAGCTGGGGGCCACGAATGTGGAGACAAATAATGTGGCAGCCATCTTTACAAGAGGGCTCCTGCCATATTTAGGATGACTCGGTGGGGCTTTTAGATGCTTAAGTAGCTCCTCATAAAATGCCAGATGTTGCCTTTCTGATGATTTTATAACCAGAGCATCAGAGAAAAAAAAGATGGGAGGAGACAGATATGTGAAGATAAGGAAAAAGCAATTCTGCTTAAAGGTACCAGATAGATGTACAGATACAATCTGTAGACAAGCAGGCAGATACATCTAATCCCCAAAGACAAAGCAAAATAGCAGAAAAAAGGCATCATGACAATACGTGGGGTGTGTGTGTGCCCACGTCACTGGCAAATTCTCTGATCTGTTGTCTATTGGCTCATGTTCTGAGCATCTATTCCCAGAATGCGAGTCTAGTCACCATCCTGCTTTTTGTTCTGTATCTGCTCTTGTCACACGCATCATGCCTGCAGCTAATGGATTTATTCTGTACAAGAGTTCAGCTTTTTCCTTTTTATGGCTTTTTGATTATGGATCATGTACAGTGTAATCGGAGTGTGTATTCGTGGGTCAATGTGAGGACAAGAAAATATCCCAGAAATTGCTTAGCAATGTAGGCTGTATGCAGTTCTGCTGCCACCACTGTATTGTGTTTTGTTAAGTATCCTGGTATAAGTGAGTCAAGTAACAAATAAAACAATATTAACAACTCCAGACTTATTATAGCCAACTAAAAAGAAAAAAATCCATCTATCTACCCATCCATTCATCTATCCACCCATCTATATTTTTGTAGTAGTTTATTAGTATAAATGTATACATGTTTCCCGTGCAATTCTGAATAAGGCACTTTAGCTGATACCACTTTGTCCAATATTACTGTGCAATGTGAAGGCCATCTGGTTATTTATGAGTTGAGGAGCAAGTAAGTGGCTGGGTTAATGATTTATAAGGGTCAGAGCTACCGCTGGCAATTACAAAGCTAAAAGCAGGGAGGATCCAGTACATATTAACACAGTTAATTATGGCTCTAATGTAACATTGCCTAGGACTGCCCTCTGCTTGTAAAAGACTTGAACCATAGCAATGGTCTTGTCTGTTAGAGCAGCTCATAAGGTCTGGACAATTTTACCCCTGTCAGTGGCTTAACTATTCTGGAGTGAAAGTTAAATGTGAAAAAACAGACCAAATCTTAACTTTTGCAAAAAAGGGCAAATTGGAGCAGATGGAAACATCTAAATCTGTTGCTGAATGTACAGCACTTTTGTTTTTGGATTTGAAAGTTTGGTGCCAATACTTCGGCCTCGACATTATTTAAGACTTCAAGCTCAAGGTCTTGCCTCTTATGCAACATATAAAAGTATAATATACAAAGTTTAAAATCCAGACCACTATCACAACACACGGGTCTGCCAATAACACTGCAGTATTCAGAGCTTAGCAAGATACTTTATATTGCCATAAGTTTTGGTAAGTCTTCACATGCACATAACCTTTAATGTCTCATTCTTAATCTGTAGAGTTTAATATGGAGTTGTTTCACCATTTGCAGCTACTTATAACAGCTTTAACACTTCTGGAAAGGCTTTCCACAAGGTTTAGGAGTGTGTTTATTGGAATTTTTGACCATTCCTCTAGAACCGCATTTGTAAGGTGAGGCACTGATGTTGGGCGAAAAGGCCTGGATCACGGACTCCGCTGTAATTGATCACGGGGTAGAGGTCAGGGCTCTGTGCAGGCCAGTTTCTCCTCACCAAACTCGATCATCTATGTCTTTATAAACTTGTCTGCACTGAGTTCAGTGATTGCAATAGGTGTTCCAAAACTTTTGGCAATAAGTGCACTTTGGGTTAACTATGATAAACTCCTGCTTCACCACTTCTTGCAGACTTCCTGCCTTTTCAGTGGAGATAAGAAAAGTCAGTATCTTTTTGTGGCTGTTAGCTCTAACCCTCACTGTCTCAATGAGTAGCCGTTGCTCCCTGATTCCTCTGATGCATTTTTTAAAATATACTTTGAGAGAAGAATTTGAAGGTGTAATTGCCCTTTAAGATCATGACCATGCGTAGAACAATATTGACTGCCAGGTGAAAACCAAAAATCAAACTTGTTAAAGTGCTACCCATCCATCAGCATCTCCTCATGGTCCCCTCTATATGTAGGTGATGATTGCACTATTAGAAATTCACCTTTCCTCATTGGAATAGTAATGGACTCTATTTACATAGCACATTTATTCTTAGTGCTTCACAATTTGCATCTCATTCAGTTATTCTCCCACACACATTTGGTTGGCAGAATGCTACTATGGAAAACTATCTATCAGACGCTAACTCAGGTTCAGTATCTTGCTCAGATATTTTGTTCAAGGACATGTGGACAAGCAATTTGCGGACAATGCTCTGTACCTATTGACCTTCAATACACATTACCCACTGTTTTATAGTAGAGACCATCTGTCATAAGGGGAATTCTTGAAGAGATGAAATCTTCCCAATATTTTTTGGCTCCAAACAGTAAGCACATTGTCATTGAGATTTCACCACACTCATGTTCCCAGTGGTATGCAAGTGATCTGTAAAAGGGGGAGCAATTCCATCACATTCTTGGCTGTTGTACTTGCAAACTACTACTTCCAAATCAATGATGTCGGTGCCTCTGGCAATGAGAGCATTGCCGGTACACTCTGTGAATCAGCATTTAGACAGACACCATGACAGTTCTCTGGTAATTCCACCATGTTCTGCTGTTGCTGGAGCTGATGACCTGGGACAAGGTTTTCTCCGTGAGATTAACCTCATGCGTTCATACTGTAGGTGCCAGATTCATTTTTTATTATAGACTGACTGCATGATTGGTGAAGGATTTATCATGAAATAAAAACGTCCCCAACACAGCCACTAGTGGAGGACTGCCCTGAAGCCACAGAGGATGAATTGGCCATGACAGCTGGTAACCAGAGCAGACACTCCAGGCAAGAGAGGAGCTGTCCACAATGATTCCTTGGCACCACAAAGTGCAGCAACACATCCACCACTATAAAATAGAACATTTTCAGGTGACATAACACCAGAACCATATTTTGCACAGATAACCCCATGTTCAGACATAAACAAAGCAGTTATTAAAGTCCAATCTTTCTGAGCCCTTGCTTCTCCGAGCTTTGTCCTTTTCAGGTCTGAAAGTGTGTGTGCTGACAAAGCCAACTACAGGTTTTTAGATAACAGAGCATCTCCATTTTCACATACCATTTCTCAAGGGTAACACACACTCGTCCTCACCTGTCATCCCCAATAGTATGGCTACAGTGTATATGTCTTATCAAATCTCAATAAACAGAGATGGACCTTTTCCTGAATTTAAATTAATCAGCATACTGTGAATAAACTATAAAAGTCCTCATATCATCTGTTTCCACTTTTCATCAGTCTCAATATGTGAGTCAGTTTTCTGTCCCTAGACATCATATATGTATATAGTGTGTCACCAATATATAACTATATACACCTTGTGTCTCTGAGAAAGAAAATGGCAAACCAACAAATAAATAAATGAAGAAAGTGACTTAAAAAATGCATCTTACTGGAGGAAAGACTGAACAATAGACACTAATGAATAAAACCAGTCTCTCTTTAAGACTGAAATGAAACAGGAAGGGTGCAAAACATTCATTCAAATCTTTCTGTTCGCATTCATAGGCCTGCTGACAGATGAATACTACATCAGGAGACAAAAGGTAAAGCACAGCCAAAGACACAGCGTTTCATGCAGAATCTTCTGATTTACATTTCCCTGTTAACTGTCATATCACTCTTATTCCCCATAGTGGTGTCATAGATAATGGATGAATATTGTTTCAGCAGAATGAAATGTATTTATAAAATTTTGAGTTCATTGTCTGTTAAACCAACTTTTACAAGAACCCAAGAACTGAATTTCTTTCATATTTGAAACTGAACAGCCTTTGAATCTGCCGTTGACTCACGCTTTAATATTCCTCAGCGCAATAATAAAATGACTGCACTGACAATTCTTTTCATTACAAGAGCGTTTTGTCAATAGCAGCATGAAGAAAAAGACTACTTTGTTACATAAAATTGCATGTAATATCCTTTAGCACAAGTAAAAAAATAATTGCTTACAAATTGTAAATAGTAGAATTATTATTGTTTAAGAGGTTATGTCTGGTGAAAAACTCCAAAACATTAGTTCTTTATGTGACCATAACCAGAGACTTCAAATCGATGAATTTCAGTGGAGGTGCTGCTATTCTATTGCTAATTGTACACATTTAGTTCAACTTTGTGAACCTGGACATGGAAATTTGTGTTGCTGAGCAACAACAGCAAGATAGTTTACACTGTTGACCTTTGAGGGAAATTAGATTATGAAGAGTCCGAACTGGGGAAAACTGTCATGTTGTATTAATTGTATTGCCCCATCCACTTTTTGTTCTCTTGTTTAGAGGATAATTACAGTAGCTTGTAAACAGTGACAGGAATCTGTGGTATAAAGATGTTTCTTATATAAACTGTCAGCCAGTGGGCTTAACCAATAGCTAATGAGATTCATATCAGACAGCAGCAGTTATCCACAGCCCATCAGACAGACAACAAGCTTCAGTTGTTTCTTTACTTTTAATGACACTTTTCTGAATTAAATGCTGGACAGTCCATAAACAAAATCTTAGGAAAAAAAGGCCCAGTACATAAAAAACATGTGTGTTAGAGGTTTTTTCTCCATCTACTGTGGTTCACCAAATAATCCTGTGAGTAGTTTGCATGTCACAAAGCCATTCTGAGTAAATATTTCATTAAGATATGTCTGCTGTTTTCTGGTGTGACAGGTCCTTTCCTGTGGGAAAAAATGACAGGCAGCTGGAACATCATTGGATACACAATCCAGTGGTTTAAAATTTTCCTAAACTCAAAAACAAACTGTATTTTTTAAGATGTAAGCATCTAACCAGTCTGTCATATAGAAGGTGGTAGATTTTCAGGTATAGCTGAACTAGAGGCTGCGCTGCGGGCTAAGGCACTTACAACACAAATGAGGACCACAGGGAAGTGTATCAACTCGCAATGTAGACAGGCAAAAGTATTAGTGCAAGCCATGGTACCTGGTTCAGTAAAGAAAGGTATGGGGCTAAAATGTTCATAATAAGCACACACTCATTGTGGTGGTTGCAGGAGTCAGTGTGGATGCGATGGTGTGTGCAGGCAGGGACGCCTCAGCAGCTAAAGGTAAATTACAGCTGGTGTCTTAGGTTGTTAAAAAAAAGGGTCCATGAAGTATAGAATCTGCAGGAAGTTCAAGAGCTGCGGTCTTATTGCAGCTGCCAAGATCTACTGAAGAAAAGAAGTCATTTTGTTTTTTCCTGTCTTTTTAATACAAGTCTCTTGCTAGTTTGAGAGCAGTCTAAAAAAACTCTAAGAGGGAATTGTGTGCATGGTGATTCAAATCCATCACATTGTGTCCTTGATTGCTCTGACATTACCTGACAGAACTCTTGAGGTTTTGAATACACCTAGGGTTAAGTCTAAGAATACCAATGAATGCCCCATCATCACTTTGACAGCTTTGCTTACAAATGAACCACCATCACCACATGTCAAGCAGCGAGCCGATGTTATCTTATTAGATAGCAGAGATGAGATGAGATTGTTTACTTTGTTCATTAGGCCGCTGAACTATTAAAGCATATCAGCTAATGCTGTAAAAAATGTAACTACCTTACATTTCAATTGACAAATATCCATATACTTGTTCATGGCACCACATTAGTGGTGTCAATCAGATGTGACAACGTGACAAAGTGGACACATATGTTAGATGACTTCAGTGATGGCTTTTAGTTTTCTTTCTTTGTGAATAGATTTGGAAATAGAGAAATAAAAACACAGCTCTTGTTTTTTGATGTTTCGATCAAAACTCTTTTACCTGTGGTTTGCCAGAAAAATACACTTTATAGTAAATGCATTGTGCATGTGGATTCGATCCAGTATATTCAGATCAGATTAACATGAACTATAGTGATTTCACTAGACAAGACCCTGCTTCATGCCCTACTGAATGGATTTGAATGGATTTGCATGATTTATGTCACTAAGTAAGCCTGTGACACAGGTTGTGATGTTTTAATGCCACTGTCTTCAAATTTTTTGCTTTCTTTACCAGTAAAGTTTATATTGCCAGTACAAGTTTTGTCAAAGCCAAAGCTTCTCTTTCTATTCCTTTAAGTTTTGCTTTTGGTGCCAGTGTCATGTTTATTGCCAAATATTCAAAGGCAAAAAACTGTTTTGGCTTTCTAGATGATATAAGTTGCTGTAGTACACCAACAAACCATGACAAAATTTCTGATCCAGCACAGCATGAACATAAGAAATTCATGAATGACAAAGTCGGACTAGATTTGTGTTACAATCTAATGTTTTTTGTGTCTTTTATGCGCATGTGATACTGAGGGCAGTTTAGTGACTCTATTTAAAGTGAACTTCAAAGGCAGCAAATATATCTGACATTTTGACACCAGACGTCCTCAGATGTTCACCCTCTATTGATCTAAATTACAGCCACTTTGAATGTGCTGTCCCTTGGTACATGTGTGATCTCTGTTTAGCTGAGGTAATGTTTTTGTCTGGAAAACAACTATTTAATGCATTAAATTGCTTGACAATCCATCTAACCCCTTCTTGCATGGCATTTCCATAAACCTATTTATCAAAAGTTATTTCCTGCCTTAAAAGCATGAATATTGTCATTTTAAAGGCTTGAACAGCTTGTGTTTAAGATACTTGATGCCATAATCTGCAGATAGTCCCCATAGGATCATACTTCTGCATCTACTATGTATGAGAATAAATAATATTTGATAGCAGCTCAGAACAGAAGAGCAGGGTTGCAGAAGCTCTCGCATTGCTTGTTTGTATTCCTTCATTAAATGGAGACAAACAACTGTTTGTGTATCGAGCAAATCAATGCACCCACACTTTCAGTCTTTCACCTCTATCCTTGGTGATTTTAACAGGTTTTAAATTATTTTACTTACTCAATGTCATAGCTATAATGATGGATAGACATAGCTGCTGGTCTTCTTGCTCACACTTGTACACACATTCAACCTTGACTTCCCTCCAAAGTAATTTACAACTGGGATGGCCGCCATGTCTGAAATAGCCTCTTGGTTGTCTTGGATGACAAACAGCATACATAGCTATAGCCAACGGCTATGTGTCTGTCAACAGAGGGCAAAACAAAGCAAATAATCTCTATTAATCTTTTACAAAAAATGTAATTTTTTTCCCTAAACTCTGCCAAATAACATTCACAGACATAAAGGTGCTGTTTCAACAATGGACTCACTACAGTTGAATGTTCCAGGGCTTTCACAGATCTTCCCCTGGCTGTGAGTATTGGTGTTAGTTAATCCACACAGAATGTGCATTTATGTCCCCTTCTGAAACATATTTCCTCTGGCTGCAACTATCTCTATGTTGTTCTCCATCCTGCCAGCTTTCCATCTTGCTTTCTTCCACAGGAATAAGATACTCAAAGCCTGTTCTATCCACGGGGAGGATTACAGATGGGCAGTGAAGAAATATCTAATGCACTCATGTACAGTACCTTGAGGCCTGTGTGTGTGTGAGTGTTTGTGTGTTTTTGCATGACATTTCAGAAAATTCCTCATCGCTCCACATACAGTAGCCCAGCAAAGCGGTACTGTACATTAACTGACAATTTGTCAGTTAATGTACCTTGTTCTTGTTGCAGAGATGCCTTCAGATATCCCATACTGCTCTGAAAATTGTCAGAGTGGACTCTGGGCTATTTCACACCCAGTCATCTTACCACTGTGGTTCTCCAAAGCCTTTGTAGTCTCCATTTTACAATGACTGTACCCCACCTTTAGAGCTTCTTGGTGACAGAATCAGGACAGCTCTGCCTCCAGCAGCATCAAAGCCACAGTGAGATGGAGATGGATTAATAAGTAAAGTAAAGTGTGACAGAACAAGAAAGGCACCAAGATCACAGAAAGGTGGTAAAGTCACCTGGGACCTCTGCAGGAGAAGAAATTTCCAAATTTGTTTGTTTTGTTGCACTTGCTCAAGGAGCTCCAGTGCACGAGCCTTTACTATTCCAAGAACAGCAGGAGATGCGGAGGAGGAAAAATGGACTACCACAAGTGTAGCTGGCATACAGAAGTTTGAAGAGCAAAAGAAGCCATGTGCCTACACCCGCATTCACCCAGCATGCCGCTGTTCATTATTCTACCGATCTGTCAGCTCCCACTGCTGAATCATCGTCGCAGCACAGGAGGAGGGCACCCGAGCGTCCCAGATGCTTTACAGTAATTTTTGATGTTTGACGACATGAATGGCTCATTGATTGTATGAATCAGTTTGAACAACACACAGTCATATGCATGAAAAACAGTTCAAGTGAGTGAGGATGAAGCTTTGTGCCTTGGAATGATAGCCTACCCATGACACTTTAGATTTGAATTTTTTTTCATGTTTCACCATTCATCTTCTCCCACACTTTTTCTGTTTCCTAATTCTTTTGCTTTCTGTCCCTTTGCTCTTTCTATAATTTATATTATCCAAATGTAACTCACACAACCTCAGTGTAATGCTGTCTACAGCACCACATTTGTCATAACTGCAATTCAAAGTCTTATCTCAGCATTTGAATCAACATTTTTAGACTTTTAGAGAGGACCTTCTTCTAGTGTCAGGGTAGCAGAAACATCAGGCACTCTATTTCCCCTGGAGTCAATCATGATGAAGTTTAACTCTATTAAAAAAGAAGCACACCCTGATGATAAGGGATTACTTTTTTTTCTTTTTTTAGTATCAAATATGTTCTCCTGCTAGCAAGGGGTTTATCTGATGCTTAGAAGTTTATGAGGCATCACTGTTTATTAGCTGCTATCTGGTGTTTAAGTATAATCTTTATGACACAAAAAAAGCTGTGAAATTTACAGAGCAATGGTAAGGTCACCCTGCTGATGGGCTGTGGATAACTGCTGCCGGAGTCGATCACCTTTCCTGCATCTCACCAACTGTAACCAATCGATGCTTTAAGTCACAGCATCCCAACACCAATCACAGTTTATTACAAAAGACAATTGAAACAGAAACTAACATATAAATGTACAAAGGCATTTGCTGATGCTTTTTTTATGTAACCGTAATGCTACAGAGCCTGGGATCATAGCACTTTATGAAACCTGTTCAAAAACTAATAAATATGACACTACCACACTTAACTTTCTGTGATCCTGCTTGACCCAGGAGTATGGGAGAGGTGTAATGAAGCTAGCTCTGCTCCCCACCTAATATGGTCTGACAGTTTCTGACTCTGGGAGTGTGATTAATGTGAGCTGCAGCTACAGCCGGACACATTTAATGTCATCTGCGATATCACCCCTCTCAAATAAATGAGGGTCCTGATTTCATAAATTCCTGCGGCACGTTGTCCATATCCATTAGTAAACAATTTATTGCAGATGTGAGATTTTTGTTATTATTTTCCTAAACTGTGCCTCCAAATCCATCAGTCAGTTAGCCCCTCAGCTTGGAATGCCACAGAAAGTCAAAAAGTGATATCCTGTATCCAACTGCCATGAATCATTACTTAAGTGTTCACTCATTAGCCAGGTGGCAGTTTGAATCTGGCTTTCCATTAGACCAATGTGGTTTTCCCCCGAGGAAGCAGCAGGGAGGCAATCTGTGCATATGGGCTATGAGCATCCATACTGGAGTCTGTTAACTTGTATGCTCAAGAGAAGAGCAACTGTTTGAGACTGTGATTGGGCAGGAGCAACTTATAACGAGGAGGGAAATGTCATTTGCCAAAGCAGTGATTAAATCAAGGGTGTATTATTCAGAACAGCTGCACTTTTTCCCAGGACTCATGAATTTACAAAGTTAGATCTAAGCTGTGAGTAAGCAGATTAAGTTTTATTTGAGAGGAAAACTTTTTATTTGAGAGGACAACATTCATATCTGACTCATCTTACCTGGATGACCTTGATGCTTGAAGTGTTATATTTATTTGCTTGCTTGCTTTTTCTTTTTGTGAAATCCCACCCATGATCCCGTCTTGATTGTGTTATACTTGCCAGCAAATAGCCCACTTTGTAGTGTTTTGAAGAGAGTGAAGCATTGCTTTTCAGTTGTAGTTCTTGACATTTAGTGACTACAGAGCTCTGAAAGTCTTGGTAAACAATGGGTTTCAGGCTAAAATTGATAAAATAGAAAAGTATCAGCTGAATCACTGCTAATGTTTCACAGTGATGCCTTCAATACGACAGCCGCTGCACCTTACTTAGAAAACACTTGGTCCCCCAAGTCAGTTGTATTTTCTCATTCGCTGCACGTTCCACAGTAGCATGCATCTTAATCTGAAGAGACGGTTCCATTTCAGCTTGCTCCTGATAACCTTCTCTACTTACACCTTCAGTGAAAAGAGGGAGGTGCCCAGAAATAGAAATGAAAGAACATGATTTCACAGACTGAATCACAGATTTATTGGGAACAACTGGAGAGAAGTTAAAAAAGAGACAAATAAAGAAAAGGGAGCAAATTCAGATGAGGAAAGAAATGAAACGAGGAGACGTGCAGTGAGAAAAATAGCTACAGCCACAGAGGCTCTGTGGTGCATTAGCTTTCTCGGATTGAGAGTATTAGAAGTGAATCTTATTGCCATCGTCTGCCTGATTAAAACCACAAGGAAGCAGTCTTTCAATATTTGCGGCAAGGTGCACAAAATGTTGCGTCACTGACAAATGGACTGGTTAAATACCTCACTCCCTTGATATCATCTTCTTTAAAAAGCAATCTGCTTCGCTGTTTTAAACTACAAACCCCAAGGGAGCATCTGGAATCTGAGAGACAAATGAGGTTCAAATCGGAAATGAAATAGTCTCGAATAAAGTAATGAGTGAACCCTGCTTTCCTGATGAGCTTTATGCTGCTGACAAATTACTGGTAGGCTTAATATTGACTGCAGATGGACTCTGTGCAGTAGTAAGAAATTCTGTATAGACTAATGGACTGAAGAGTTAAGATTCAAAGAACTTTATTAATCCCAAGGGGAAATTGTAATTTTTGTATTGTCTCCTGGAATGAAAACATAAGGGAGGCTAATGGAAAGTGGCCTTGATTTAAATGTCATTGCACCATGTTTTTGTTGCCATGGAAACATTTCAGTCAGACTTTGTTGATGTCATGGATGGCTGATTGTTTTGAGCAGAGCTAAATAGGCCACAGAGGCTGTATTTGAGCATTACTGTTGTATTTGTCCCCTCCTAATAGGTAACCCAAGCAGGGCTTTTGGTCAAACGTAAAGACACTGTGTTTGTAGAGTGAAAAAGGGAAATTTAAGAATAAGAACAGCTAGTCACCTCTCCTCTACCAGTGAAGTGACAGAGTTGCAAGATGTGTGGTTTTTGTCCTCAGGCTGGCAGAAATGTCAGCAACACACACTTGTAGTGGTCATCGGAAAAGGTGGTGGGGTGGCAGGACAGAATGCTGATGAGGAAGCTGGAAAGAGCACAACGTCTGAGTCTCTGTGCAGGCAGTTAGCCTACTGAACATACATGTCCCCAGAGCCATATGTGTAAACAGATTCAAAACGATGAATACACACATGTTCGTGTACACAAGCAGTCACAGTCCAGGCTCAAAGGCTACAAAATACACACATACTGTACTGTATGTCCATGCACAAACGCATACAGTAGCCTTATTCTGACCTCTGAGGCTCTAAAAGATGAGAGCCAACTGTCACCGAGCTAGGAAGAATGAGCAGGCAGACTGTTCTCGTGTGAAGGAACTGACCTTTTCGCTGCACCTCTAACCTTTTGCGGATCACCTGGCTGGCTTGGATACATCTCCAGGGAATGTTAGCTCTTTCAAAAACACACGTTATTGTTGATGCAGTAGTTGATAAAAATTTTTAAAAAAAAGATTTAAGACACAAGAGCTACTAGCAGTGTCCTGACCATGACTGTAGCCTCACAGAAAAGAATATTCACATGTTGTATATTTAAACAGTGACATGCTTACCAGCCACATCTGTATCAAACTATCCACATTCCCATACTGAAAGAAATGTCAGTCTAACATTTACAGTGCTGCCTGAAATGGAGTTTTCAAAACATGCAACAGTATAGAAAATATTCTTGTTGTACCAAGAAGTTAATGTGTGGAGCGTTTATAAAAAGACAAGTAACGCAAATGTTTGAAGGTTTTGCCAACTAGTTTCAATGGAAACAAAAGTTGCTAAAGCCTGCAAGAGTTGCTGCAAAAGGTTGGAAGATGTCACTAGATTACTAAAGGGAAACCATTGATTGGTCAATGGGTACAGCATGCATTGCTCATTCACACTTCCATCTGGCAACAAATTGGAACAAAAATTGTAATCATCTACACAATGTACTAAAATTCATCCTCATTGAAGATCTTGATCCCAATAGCAGGTTAAAATAATCCTGATATTTCTCATCCAAGTGATGAAAGCACTTTGAGGATTGATTTGTTATTATTTATACTTTAGATAAAGGCAAAAAGAGAAGAGAGATGTAACTGTAATCAGAATTAGTTTCATTGCTTGAGTGTTGATTGCAGGTACAGGAGTTAGAAATCACGTGTAAATGTCTGTAAAGATTCTCAGTCCAGGTCTCATCCCAGAGGTACCGTTCAGTGGCAACTGGACTTGTTTTAAGTTCCTGAAGACGATTCACTTCTCATCCGAAAGGCTTCATCAGCTTTGACTGGTTGGAGTAGCAGCCTCGTAAACCCTGCGGAGTCATTAAGTTGTTAACACTTTGATGGTCACCCGTGGGCTGTTGTTCCACCAGGCTTTCATGTGTGTCATTGGAGCCACCTGAGACCAAGTGTGATCGACTGTGAAACCGCCTGGGTAGTGATGAAAGAACTGCATTGTAAGTCTGTAATGGATTGTGCCTTAGGCCACCTCCTCTGCTGAGAGAGGGTCGTTCAATTTTGACACGAATAGCTTCCCTAATGCCTTGTTCGTACCACCTGTCTTCCCTGTCCAGCATATAAACATTGCTGTCTTCAAAGAAGTCTTTCAGGTGCAGATGGACTGCTGGATCCTGGCTTGAAGAGCTGGCTCTGTTGTGCCATGCATTCGTTAAGCTGTTGTTTAGTCTCTCATATGTACAGATTTAGTACAAGTACAGGGATGTTGTGTGTGTTCTTATCTTTTATGAATACATTAATACAGTTAAACTAGATATTTCTTTTCATTATGTTCAGACCACACGTGATACATACTGGTGAGATTGTTCTCCAGAGACGTGCCTCGTAAGTCATAATCATAGGTCTTTTATGATGATGAAATATTTAAGATGTCTTCAAAAGTGGCTTTAAACAAATTTCAACACAGTGAGTTTGGTATTTATAATTCAAACCATATTTTAATGTCACGTAAAATTCCATATGTTGACTCAGAATATTTTATGCTGGAGCCACACTACAGGATCATTGGGCCAACTGCGTCTGATTTGCCCCTACCAAGAGTTGGGTGGGTGTTCCTGACTCAAGACTGGTCAGAACTCATTTTCTGCCCAAATCATCCTGTAGGGTATCCTGTAGGTTGATGGGTCTAAACAATTTTGGTACTAGAGCAACCAGATGTGTAGTTGTAGCAGTAGCTTGCAGTGACCTTATTTGAGACTATATCGATAAAGCCCATTTTCTGTTTATCTTTTTTTTTGCTTATAGATTTGAAAATGGGGCACCTACACACCCACAGTTGAAAACTGGCACATAAAATTTCATAGGGGGCATCTTAGGCTGGGTCTCATTGCCATCAGACCTCCCGTTGGTGTTCTACAGCCAAAAATAGGATCCCATATACCTGTGCAGGTCTGACTGTTTATCTTCATGACAAGTTTAAAAAAAGTAGTAGATCAGCACTGAAGATGGGAGAGTGGATCGCAACTTCCTATTAGCTTCCCTCAGCTAACAGTATGATCCCTTGTGCTTCTGTCATGGTCATTTTCATAAAAAGCTTGGTGAGAACCTCTAACAACATGGACAACTCAAAGTAGAGCTCCATCCTCAATTTCCCCTCATTTAGTCTGAAGTAGAGAATATGTAGAGGGTTGTTTTGGGTAGTGAATACAATTAAACTATCTCCAACTCAATTCCAGTTAATGCTGTAAAATGCTCTGATCCCTTGCAGGTGTGCTGGAGCCTATCCCAGCTATTGTCTGGGCGAGAGGCGAGGTACACCCTGGACAGGTCACCAGTCCATCACAGGGCCACATATAGACAAGCATTCACACGCTCACATGCACCTATGGGAAATCCTAGAGTCTCCAGTTAAACTGACTGCATGTCTTTGGACTTTGGGAGGAAGCTGCAGTATCTGGAGAGAACCAATGCAGATACGGGGAGAATGCAAACTCCACACAGAAAGAGACCTGGCTGATCCAGGAATTGAACCCAGAACCTTCTTGCTGTGAGGCCACAGTGCTAACCACTTTGCTTTAGTTATAACTTTATATTACTGTGTTATAAATATTTTATTAATCATATAAGTCGAAATGGTAAACACACAGATTAAAGATGTATTAGAGATAGCTGGTTATTGCTATAAATATTTCACTCTTTAGTGACGAACAAGCTGATACACACATGCCTCTCTAACTTCTTATATAATTTTCCAGTTTTGTATGCACGTCAAGAAAGGTAGTAAGTCAAGTACAGTAATTTTATGTAATTACTGAAAGACGGTTCTAATTTAGTACTAAAACTTGTTTAGCAGACCTCATTAGTATACCCGATGAACACATAGATGAGATACTATTTTTCTGAACAATCTTTGCTGTCGCTTCACCTTTCGCCTTTCTCTCAGCCTTGTTTTTATTATGGCTACTCCTCCAGGGAAATCACAGACATTTCACACATTCCTACTAACTAAAGCCCAACTGTTAATTGCAAAATGGAAAACATGTATTTCAGTTGGCAAAAGTCTTCACATTCAGCACTGTCAGTAAATGATTGTAATCATTACTCGGCTCACAGTTGTTACCACTCAGGGATACAAACTTGTCACCTTTCAGCAAGTGTTAACCCATGTGAATCTTGTAAATTTAGAAAAACACGGCATTTATGGGCTTCTCTTCCAAACCATCTGGGAGGCGTAGGTGTTATTTACATTGGCAGTGTAATTACACCTGGTTTAATGCTCATATTAATGCATGAGCAGAGAGAATTTGGCCAGTGTAAAAATCAACTAACAGGCTCCAATTTGTAATCAGTGCAGTCTGTCCCTATTGCTGGTTGAAATGTCAATGTTTAGCTCAGATCATCTGTTGCTTGTTAATTGCAGAATATAAACTGATGACAAGCCCAAATGAAACTTGCTGTAAGAGTGTGTATGATCTCTGCAACGTAGTGGAGAACCACACCTCAACATCATAGATTATGTGCAGTGTTGGGAAGATTATTTTAGGTGCCTTTGCAATCTATAATCCACTATTTATTAAAAATGTGATAAATAATATAACTATTTCAGTTATTTATAGGCAATGTAGCTTGTTAGATTTAATTATTATTTTTTACAAACATTATAAACTGGCCAACAAAGTTCAGTCCTAGGAGCAGGCATTGTGTCTGACACTGTGGTCTGCAGCACAGGAGCTCCTCAGGGGACAGTTCTGTCCCCCTTCCTCTTCACCCTGTACACATCAGACTTTAAGTACAACTCAGAATCCTGCCACCTTCAGAAGTTCTCTGATGACTCTGCTGTTGTAGGTTGTATTCAGGGTGGAGACATCACAGAGTACCAGAGAGTGGTGGACAGTTTTGTGGAGTGGTGTGGGCTGAACCATCTCCAGCTCAACATCAATAAAACAAAAAAAACGGTTGTGGACGTCACCAAGTCCAGAACTCCGGCTACCTCTCTCTATACAGGAGGAGCAGGTGGAGATGGTACCAGAATACAAATACCTGGGAGTCCACTTGGACAATAAACTGGACTGGACACCACACTCTGCAGCGACTTACAAAAAAGACCAGGCAAGACAGTATTTTTTGTGGAGGTTCAGGTCTTTCAACGTCTGCAGCACCATGCTGAGGATGTTCTATGAGTCTGTGGTGGCCAGTGTCATCTTTTATGCTGTGATCTGCTGGGGCAAGAGCATGAAGGCTTCAGACACAAACAGGTTGGACAAATTAATCAGGAGGGCTTGTTCTGTTCTGGGCATGGAGCTGGACCCTCTTCACAATGTGGCAGAGAGAATGAAGTTGTCCAAAATCCTCTCAATTCTGGACAATCCCTCCCACCCACTACACAGTGTACTGACTGGACAGAGGAGCAGCTTCAGTCAGAGACTGATCAATGTCAAGTGCTCGACAGAGCGCCACAGGAGATCCTTCCTCCCAGTGGCCATCAGACTGTACAACTCCTCCACCTACTGCAAAGGGGTGGGGGAGTGACACATCTACACATTATGTCATCATAACATTATTTATATCTTTTGTCACTATTAATGTCCAATACTGTACATTTTTGATTTGTGTGTTCTCTTTGTTATT
Source organism: Helostoma temminkii (assembly GCA_900302695.1). NCBI lineage: Eukaryota > Metazoa > Chordata > Actinopteri > Anabantiformes > Helostomatidae > Helostoma > Helostoma temminkii. Next base: position 124,955 of record OMLM01008396.1, read on the forward strand.
TGTGTT
>OMLM01008398.1:0-42022 GCA_900302695.1 Helostoma temminkii
TATTGATTTTTGGGTTTGCTGTCTCTGTGACTCCAGTGCAAGTTGATGGAGGCACAAGCTGGAGCTACAAGCTACAGCTACAACACTGTCAAGAACTCCAGTAACATTGTAAACATCACAAATGTTCAATCTATTGAGTTTAGCAATATAACATTCTGTATATTGATGTTATATATATATATATAATGAGTGATAAACTCAAGTGGCTTGAAATCGACACTAGAGCCATTAATCTTCATCACAATCATTATTTATGGTGAAGATGAAAGGGGCTAAACATAACTAGCATAATCAGAACTAGTCACAGAAAGTTCAGACTTCTACAGCATCACTGGTTGTTTGTTTTGAGGCAGCTTTAGGTCTTTGTTGTATGTTGTATAAACATTCCAAATACTAAACACCAATATTAACACAATTAATTCAACTTCAATACATTTTTGCTTTGTAATTATAATTTATAGCAACTCAAACACTAATGCAGAACTGACAGGCAGTACAGTAAAGGTCCGTGCTATTAAAATGCTTTTACCACATTCAACATCATCTGCAAAGCAAGATTTGAGTCAAACATAATAAAGGTCTCAACAGACTAAAACAATATAAAGTGTACACACACCACTCAAAGGGTACGCTAACATTAACAGAAATCTCTTCTGTCTGGTTCAGTCATTGCTTAGCCACATAATATACATGTGATGACATTAAAGTATAAAGTGTTAATTAACAATGCAGGTGACAGAGGTTTGTTTGACACTTCAAGTCATATTTTGTAATTAGATGTAAAAGAAAAGCATATTCCTGAATGATAAATGTTGCAAGAAAGAGGATAGAGAAGAATATAAATGTGCAAACTATTTAATGTAAATAATATATAATTCTGTTTTCAATTTAATTGATGAACATGGTGAATTATGGCTTCCTAAGAGCATTCTGTAATTCATCACTGCCCCTGGAAAAGAGACTAGATTTGGTCAATCTAGTGGGCATGGCGGATCTGCAAATACTCTAAACAACCTGAAGCCTACAATATTTAAAGCACCCTTTATCCAGAACTCCATAATCCTAGATCAGTGAAGAAATGCATACATGGATTTGTGAGTACTGCATCTTTTCCACACTGAAGAGAGGAGACCTGCAGCAGTGTAGCCTTACTCTTCTGTCAACTAGTGGGGAGAGTGGGAAATCAGGGCAAAGAAAACTTCTATTACCAATGGAAGTTTTTGGTGGTGTTACAGCAGAATAGATAAGTGTGGCACAACCCTATGACCTGCTTGGTTTGGGGCTGTTAATAGCTCTTAAATCTGATTAGCTCACCAATGCTTTGGCTGCAGTAAATAATGTAATGGGGTGCTAGGATGGGATGTTTCCACATGCATATTGCATGTGGAAACTGATAACAGTTGAGATGAGACAATTTCACACTACCAACTTCTGTGAGAAGTGTTCTTACACTAGGAAAGTGATAAATTATGTACATTTGCACATTAAGTTGTATTTTAAAAAATGAAAGCGCTGCAATGAGCTGTCAAAACAGTAAAAGATTCCCATCTAAATCTAGATGCTGTATTAGTAACATGGCACAGGAACAGGAACAAAAATTATCTGATGTCACATTACTTCTTGTATCGTTTTCTATATTATAAAGTAGTATAATCACTAATTCTTTGTACACTAACTGTAACAGTGTATGCTTTAAAAAATAGCAATACACACAGTATACTATTTGAATAGAGTAGAACTTAATTGGAACATAAAACATGTTTTGTGATTTATTTCTATTATTTCTATATTAAACTTGACCTCCTGATAATGTTTACTTTGGCAATTGTTGATTAGTAAGACTGTGAAAGAGCAAGAGGAGAAAGTAGTAGAATCCAGTATTTGGTCAATGGGTTGCTTATTACACCACATGTACATGTGGTAAGGTTACCTAATGGTACTAATGTATCATCTACTGGGGTTAATGCTATGATAGAGAGGAGAAAATTTAATGTCAACATTCAGCCCTTTTCACCACAACATTAAAACTCTTTGGTGGTGTTAATGTTTTGGCTGATTTGTCCACATTGCACATACTGAAATGTTTTTCACTGCTCATTATTATTTGAGCAGTGAAAAACATTTTAGCTTTACCTATGTGACATAGATTTGTTTTAAATTCTTTATCACAAAAATAAGTCAACCAATAAGACTCTTGGTTTGGATTGGTCAAAGTAGTAAATGTCACAAATATGAAAAACATTTTACAAAAGATACTGCATAGCAAAATGTTACAGGGGCACAATCATGGCAAATAAATGTACATATACATAGCATGTAAGACATTGTGTTGGTCTCAAGATACTCATGAATGCCCAACAGTGACTGACTCAACTATGGGTTTGAGTGAAGAACTGATACAGACGAGTGATTTCCCAAGTTGCAGTCTCTCCTGCACCATCAGCATTCTAATGCCCACACACACTCCCACAGAAATCCATCTTCAATCTTTCAGATCTCACCTTCTTCCATGCTCCGACTCAACCATCTCTCCTCCGGCCCCCTTCTGCATTTCACTAACACTTAAAGGAAATAGACCTGGAATTTCAATAGATAGCAAAGGCTCTGCTCATTATAAGTTTGTGGAGCAGATATTTGTCTCCCAAGCGGAGTAGTGCCACAATGGTTTGAGTGCAGTTGCAATGGGTTTTTGTTTTATATAGTAATATGTGAGGTTTCTGTAGGCATGTTATGAGAGCGGATATTGTTTCCTGGGTTCCATCTGTGGCCATACATTTTATTTTTGCAGAATGCTACTGGCATGCTGGCTGGCAGCATGTAGGCTGAAGAGATATGTTACAAATGAAACACAGCAGTAGGCAAGAGTGCTTCCACGAGAGACAGACATATAGTAGGTAGAAAGTAGAAGAAGACAGACAGAAAATATGATATATGGCCAAAACTATGTGGGCAATATTATACTTTCAGTGTGTTAATTAAAATGAATACAGTTAACTAAATTAGGCCTATTAAGTATTATATTACAGACCCACATTTTCAGTTATCAATACACCTTCTCCTATCCCTCCACGTTATCCTTTGCATGTCTTTACTATTGCATTCCAAAGAGAAGAAATTACTTAAATTACCAAAAGCAAACCCACCTGATACTGAATTTGCTAATCAGATGCTTTGTAAAATAATTAAGGTGATGTATATGCTAAACAAATCTTGACAGATAAATATCTGTGTTGCTCAATGACAAGTGGGAAGGGCTTGGTTAGCTTCAAAGATGAGATTAGAATTAATTTGGTACATTTGATTTTTAATGGGGAGAAATGTTTGCCTTTTGTGGGATTAGACACCTGCTCTGCTACAAACCTGCATAAGGGAACCTCTTGCAAAAACCCTGAATGATAACTGTATGTCTCACAATAAAGCAACAGACGTATCCTAAAAGGACAGCAAAAATATAGCCACGATTATAATGTGTACAAACACACTGTAGAGTCTTAAGCACATACAAAGGATCTAAAAATTTTAAGGAGAAACTGGGGTGGATTTCTGAATGTTTACCTGCATTTCAGCTTTTGTTGTGTTTCACTTGTGATTCAGAACACGCAGCAGTGGATATCTTGGGGTCAGCACAGGAAAGTTTCTTATTAAAATGTCAAGAGCAATCACAGCATAAATGCCTAAAGTCATGGCTGAGGGGAAACAGCCTGACCAGATCAAAAATTAAGTAATAGCTCTCATATATGATATCTATCAAAGAGTATGGGAAGACAATTAGTGAGAGGATAGTGGAAAAATAAGGGTGGGATAAAGAGGCTGACCGATCATCAACAGTCTAAGAACAAATACATTAGATACATCATTCCAACATCATCATTTAGTCATCATTAGTCAGGCGAATCCAGTTTTAGAAACAGAGGAAAAGTGCCCAAATGAAGTACTGGCAATGGCACATACCACAGTACTGCAATACATGTAGGTGATCAGCTACATGATCACTTATATGCAGCCATTTTTAATAATGATGAGATCCTGATAATCTGATCAAATGTACTTTTATATATGTATATGTCCTTGACTGTACCCCTTCATACAATATGCTTTCTAAGTAAACATTATAACAAATATGTGTTCATTACATAACAATGTTCTACAGTACTGTATAAGCAACCAAATCGTTGTTTGTGGTGGCAGGCAGAGGCCAGGCAGCCAAGCTTATTTCAGGACAAAAGCCAAGGATTATCAGACTGTCGTTACACCATTAAAGGTAGCAGAGCATTCACTGGATAGTGATACATCATTGAGACAACCTGACACCCATCTGAACCTTCAGGGCTGCTTCATCACTCTTACTGGGTGACTATAATCCTTTTTTTGCCATGGCACACACTTAAAAAAAAAAAAATCCAGGCTCCCCTGACTAACCAATAAAAACTACATAAAAAGCAAATAATTTCAAAATATTACACATGGAGAATTATCTGAGTGTGTATAATTTACTGAAATTGAGAAGGCTGAGTGTGCTGATAAACATAAAATTGGACAGAATTCATGACAAGCATATAATGTATGTTGTGGGTTTGCAGGATCGTTCCTATAGACATTCTGTCTGGCAATAGGCTTGTGTAAACAAGCTCTGTCTATGGGGATGCAGTTTGGATTTGGCAAGCTGGACAACTTGCTGGACTAAATATTTGTTTTTAGCATAATGTGATTTGTGTGGATACAGTAGTTGCATTTGCAATTGTGATTTAGTTATGTCTTAATGCTGATGGAAATGTTGGTCACTTTGGCAGTAAAATTACTTAAAAACAACAATAACAATCTAATGAAGCTTATATGGTCAACATTAGCAAACAGTTGCCTATTTATACAATTATCAGAGAAAAGACAACATTAGTATTCATTTGGAAATAAGTTTATGCTGGATGCTCCAATATGTTCACAGTTAGCTGTTAACTTTCTGCTTTTCTGCTGCATTCAGAATAAATGAATTAATACTGATGACAGCTGTGAGAATTAACCATAACTGAAAAGGTTCACAAAATCATAACATGCTTCCGTACTTGACTCATAAACCAGTGTTGGTGAAAGGAACTTTATCTTAAATTTCTTATTTAGTGTTTTATACTATTTTGTTCAGTTTCTTTATAGTCAACACAAGATGCTTCCAAAAAAGGGCATCTAGTGGAATTTTCAATGCTTGAGATAACAGGGAATTTGCAATAATTTAGATAATGAAATTTTAATGTATAGCCTCAAACAGTTTACATAAAATAGATAGAAAGGATTCACAAACAATCTTGAATTGTTGGTCTAAACAAAGAGTTACAGCTGACAAGATTTGTGGCAGCTGTTCATCAGCTGATGATAACCCTCAACAATTAAAAACAGCTGTACTAATCAACAAACTAATGGCAGAAATGCAAATGATTTCCTGAAGCAGAAAAAGAGGTAGAGAAAAAGAGAAAAATATGTGAGGCAGTTGTGCTATAGGGAATCCTGGAATCAGCCATCAGTCAAAATATGGCCTAGAGAGATGACTTGACAGATGCATTCATTACACAGACGATGACAGGGGCTAGAACACATGGCTCATTTCTAACAAATTTGTTGGGTTGGTTACTTTGTGAATATTAATTAAAGGAAGTAAAGCAAATTCTCAAAATGCTATAGGTCATAGTTTTAGTTATTATTACCTATTATTTTACATCTCTTCTCAATGTCTGCTTGATCTAATGCCAAGACGTCCACCCCTCACTTGTTTTATCTTTAGCAAAAGGTCTTCTCTGTTGCACTTGCATTGTTAATTGCCATTTTAGTTTTAGAAGCAAAAATAGTTACAGTACCTTTTCATCAGCCCTACATCTGTGAAAAACATTGAAAAAGGGCACAAGGCTAAAACATATTCACTTAATGGCAGCTGTGGATTTGCTGCAACTTAATTTTCATGAATATAGGCATATTACAAGACTAAGTGCACATTTTGCACTTATTCTTTATTACTTACTGCACTTACTATTTATTAAAGGGGTTATAACTAATTTTAGATGGCATTCAAAGACTACAGACACAACTTTGTCTCTTGCCCCTACTGTCCTGTTTCTGCAGCTACGTCACTCACCGCATGAAGCTCCACGGCCGGTCTCCAAGTTACCATTAGCTGTTAACTGGAAAGTAAAATGGTTCTTGTACAGTGACTCTGCAGTGACATAAGCTGCTTTCAGACATACACTGGAGCCCTGACCATATAACATGAGTGAGCTGTATGGAAGATGCAAATGTCATATGGTCGAGACCTAACTATATGACTTGGGAGGTTATCCTGCAAAAGAAAAATCTAAAGATAGGTGAACAGCTGAGACACAACAAGTCTGGTCCCATTTACACTTAATTCCTTAGAAAATATTGGCTATAGCAGCTTAAAAAACAAACAAACACAAATTTCTATTTTCCACTTAAATTTCCAAAACAATAGTAAAATGCCCATAGTCTTGGCATTAGGCTTTTTCCCAGCCTCATACTTTGAAAAGAGGCACATGATTACAGGAGTATTAAGCTATATTGTATTGAGAGGCAGCTTTTCTCAAAGCCTCTATCTATTGCATTAGGAAAGCAGGGCTTAATTCAAATGCATTACCTTACCCATTAATGTATGTAGGAGGAACATTACATTATATAGTCAAGGGCAATAGTGTGGTTTGGACAAATGGATGTATGCAATATCATAAGAGATCCTAAATTTGTTGGGTCGACAAATAAGCTTTAAAAATCTGTCGCTATGCTAAACAACTTTTAGTTTAGATTTTCAAGTTTCAGTTCGTGGGCTAATTATTGTGCTACAGTTAGGAAAGGCAACTCATTAACTTGACATGTTATTTCACTGATCTGTTAAGACAACTCGTGTGGCCTATCGAGTTTCAGAATGAAAGCAAAGCTCAGTTGTTTTCACATAAAATGTTAATTAAAATTGATTTCCTAATTTTATTGCCATGTCTAAACCAAGTGGATGTCACCCCAGTTTTGTCACATGCAAAAGAATTTCACTTTGCCACTCCACATTATTAGCTCATTCACCTTTTGTAGGAATACTGACAATTTGCATGTTCATGCTCAACAAGTAAGGATAAGACTATTCAATACTGCATGCAGCTGTAGGGCAGTTTGGGACAACTGGCATTTTGTCAGGAGTAGTAGTTGTGCAGCTTCTTTTGATTAAGTTCTGTAGATTCAGGGCGAAAGAGTTTATATTCAACATGTTCTACTTCACCAAATTTAATCAGGAACAGTGATATAAGTTCATCAGGGTGAAATAAAAGTTGATCTTTAAGTATAGAACAATCTGATAGTAAAGTCTGGAACCCTTTTGTTCCAATATAGGCAACAACTGGTGTGTGTGGTTGAGGTTAAGGGAAGTTTATAGTTATGGGAAATAGCAAATAAACAAAATAAATAAAATAAAATCTGCCTGCAATGTCAACAATATATAATTGAATAAACATCTGTATAACATACTGCACTATTCCAGATTGGCATAATTATACACTTTCATTCCACTTTCTTCTCTTTAACCTGGTGTACTTAATGGTACATTTAAAAAAGCCAGAAGAGTAACATCTGGGCTGTAGTGAAAAAGAAAACTAAATCAAAAGATCACCGATTTCTTGCCTTGGAAAACAGCGAAAGCAAAGTTACACCCTGGCATGTGATTTGGGAACTAGTTTTTTAAGCATTTTCAATCCCACATTGGTCCAATATTTGCCTGATGCAAGGTGCTTCATGGTTATGTTGTCCTGCATGGCCTCCACCAGACTGGGAATTTTTGCAAGAATTTCCATTTTTGAAGAAAACAAAATGGGGGTGGGAACGACATGCTTGACAGCTACAGAATTGGCCCAGGATAACAGACAGCTTAGTACTGTCTGGTATGTAAACACAAACAGCATGAAAGAAAAAAACAATGCCACATGTCTCTGTGGTGTTTGGTCTTACCTGCTCCCATTTCACAAACACTGTCTGTCATTTATGCTTGTCTGCTGTATTATTTGAACACTCCTTTTCACGATGGAGACTGAGATGCTCAAACACACAACTGTTCTCCTCCCCTCAGGAAGGTCTTGTGTCTCTACACGGCGCCACTCAAAACGTGTTGACATAATTACTGTATCACAGCTCTACTTTATGTAATGAATGCATGTGTGCTGCAAGTTTGCCCTCCCATCAAAACTCAACACTCAAACATGCTTTCCATTCTGTCAAGCCAGCCCCTGAGTCAACCGAACATCCTGTCAAAGTGCGCACTGCCTGCCAGCCTGTTAGACAGCCCCACCAAATCCCCAGTGGGAGGGAGAGTTACAACCTCCCATATGCAATGATCCCTTGGTCTTCAGAGGTCAGACAGGACACAGCCTGCTACCCCATGCATGCAGTGGCTATTCTCAATTTTGTCTGAGTACCTGCAGTGTATGAGAGGAGCTATTTCTTTGAGAATAAGACTACATTCAAGAACCACAAATAATGTCCTGATGGTTTATGAATAGGTTTGCTTTTCCGGACCAAGATGCCTCCTCAAACCACTACAGATACAACTAAAAGACAAGTGAGTTTTACTTAATAAGAATTGAAAGAGCAAGTTGTATTACATTGCATTACATCAACAGACACTTAGATAAGCCCATTTAGTGTTCTCCTTTAAAGTGGTCTTTTGTCAATTTTGTCATACGCTGCAATATCCAAAGGGTTTATCTTTTCTTGTGGAAATGAGGATGAAAAATGCATATCTGTCTCTGACTTCTGACAATGTACATTCTTTGCTACTGGATGGCAATTTTTGGAATAGGGGAAGTAATTTTACTGCGGCGTCTTGATACAATTTTTCTGAGTTTCACAATCAAAAGTAGAGCAGCGATCAATAAATTGTTTACTAAAATTCTTGGCGCAGTGTACAAAGTTCACTGTGTTTAGCAATATACAAATAAAATATAGTCTTGTTGAAATGTTGATGGAATAAGAGCACAGGATAAAATGAAACACAATGGTATTACTGTTCTGTCAGTGTCACAGCCTGAACAACAACAGAGTGGAGGTTATATGTTGTCCTCATGTTTTCCTGCGTATAAGCTGTAACTACATTTCCTACATTTGCAGTATGTTGTTTGTTCTTTTATGTTGTTCCTGTTTGTTAAACCTCTTACCAGTTATGTACCCTTGGCCACTCAAAGCTCAGTTTCAAATGAACACTTGTAATATCAGACAGCAGTGAGGTGCAATAAGGTACATGCTCTAGACTCACCAATGGAATTATCATGTTATATGTTATGAGCAATGCTGCTATTAACAGAGCTTTTTTACAACTCCAGGGGGAAAAAAAATTATATATATATGAAAGATGTATGTCCTCAGTTTTTTAGTTGGTTTTGGTCTTTTCATAGAGTTGGTTGACAATGTCACATAAAAATATAGAATATTGCCAGCCTTAACCTCTAAAGTGAAATGAAAAAGTCTTTGTTTCACAGAAGGGAGATGGCAGTGGTGATAAAACAGCGTTTAACATTGCCTCACTTGTCTGCGCAGGTCTCTGGTCTTTTTGGTCATCTTATCAATGGCAGAGTTCAGTGGATCACCTTTCTCTTTCCTGCCAGTCTGTGAAAGGAAATAGAAATAACCTGTTAATACAGTTAAATGACATGCCATCATAATGTTACATCATGGACTGTAAAAAATGCACCATAGAAAAGCGTGTGTGTGTATGGGTATATTTAGTGTGGGCTGCAGATTCTGAAAATACACTTAATCGCAGAATATGTGTTGACATTACAAGTGTGTCATAATTAGACCAGAGTCAGTGAAAACATGACTCAAAGAGTTTGGTATGTTACCTAGCAACTAGCTTATCTGGCAAGTATCAGTTTCGTTGTTGCCAATTCCCCTGTGTGCTGGTTTTCTGTTATGGCCAGCTCCTAGGAGGGTGTAGACTACCACGTGCTTCACCTGATACACACAGAGTCACCAGCTGCTTCTTTTCACCTGACAGCAGGGAGTGTCACTGGGAGAACAGCACGAAACCTCTTGCTATTCCAGATTTCCCTTCTTCCCAGTTAATAGGCATCCGGTAGATGTCGCTAAGGATCATGCTAGAGCATGATCTCTTTTTCTCATACAATTAATTCATTACAAATGCTGCTAGTTGTGTTCATAAAAATTCCCGGACAAGGACATGTCTACACATTCAACTGTGCCACCTGGGAACTCAATTTACCACTTACAAGTGCTACTGTTTTTGCTCAGAAACCATAGAGTGGTGATTTACACCACTCTAGGTATACAATTTCCTACTTTACTAGGGGTGGCAGCTTGCCTGAAGGTTAGAAAGATGCCGTCAGTGTCGTGGAGCAAACCATGCTGCTCCAGGACAGAGATAAATGACCCTGTTTTCAGATCCTTTTAAAGAAATACACCTGAGACACCTGTCTCAGACGGTGGAAAGTGTTCAAATCATTAAGTAGTAGTGCTAATGTACTGTATAGTAGAGTATATAGTAGTTTTTCATCACTGACTTGATAAGCAAATACTTTCAACCAAGTAGTTCTAATGGCTCTCTCAATCAGCTGCTGCATGAAGTCAAATGCCACCAGACGTCAAACTAATGGTCCACAAATAATCATATTATATAAATATAAAAATGATCCTTTTGATTCAGCTTTCATCAGCTTTGCACGGTCTAATTTGTTAGACACACACAAAAAAAATGAGCATCCAAATATAATGATTAAATATCTTCATGTAACTATGGCTTGTTTTAAATAATTTTTGCTGAGCAGAACATTTTTAGCAGGATGATCAACAGATTGTAAGACACAGTGATCTTGAGTCAAAGCAATACCAGCATACAAAATTTGTTGTGTTGTTGCCAGGCGACCATCTGACAGTTCTGTCCAGCATAGCATGAAGGCAACCAACCAAAATGCTCATCAGCCTTTGGAGAAAAACACCTACTTGGTGACATGGATTGTCATTCATCTATACTTGTTCTAAATAAGGATTTCTTTGAAAGGGACTCATCACTGAGAATGGGTCTGTTTAATGAGAAAACGTGGCCGCTTATCTCTGTGTTGCTGCACTTATCCTGCCCTTTTGATAATTGAGTCAAACAGAATGCCCTGTGTCGGTGTATCTTCAAGAACTAAATGAGACCCCATCAAACACCCAACTCATAGTGAACTCACCCCAAGGTTAACATTGATTGCCACTAATCAATGTTTTGGTCATGATAAAGTTGTAAAATAACAGATGGGCCATCTATCACATAGAAAAAGCAGAAACAGCACGAATGGAGGGTAGCTATATGAACCTAGGCCTTCAACATGACGAAATAATTATGAAATGATAATTGAGCTCTTTTCTTTATGGATGATAAAGACACAGGAACTACATCATTGTTGTGGTGAGAATGGATGACGTTCTGGAAGTTAAAAGCAACTGGTCAAAACCTACTTCCTTATTATCTTAACAAAACACTTGACATTCAGGAAGATGCTGACTTGATAACAATTTTTGAGAACAATTCTCTTTTGGATTATTCACCAGCTTAACATTTAATGTTGGTATGTGCTGTGAAGACTTCACACATGTGCAGGAAAGTGAAAGTGTTGGTGTAGCCATAAAACAGATATGATTCCCTTTTCTGTCTAATTTATTGCCGGCTTGTCCTCTGCCAAGGCTCATATAGCACAACTTTTCTTTTATATGGATGTTAAACATTAGGAATGAGTCATTTGTCTTCTAGCTTATACTATAGTTAGTCACTCTTTCCTTTAACAGCAATCACAAAATGCAGTCATGTTTTATTAAGTTACTTATATATATATATTTTTTTTTGTTGTTGAGCAGCACACCAAAATTAAAGAAGAAAGCAGACGCTCATGTGAACAGTATCTCTGATATTTGATATTATGTTCTGCAAAGAAAAACTCGCCTGATCCTAACCTGTAGCTGTAGGACATGCTTGTGGTTTTATTATATTTACAGGTTGTATTATGAAACATACAGAAAATGGCTACCAGCCAGTTGACGATTAACATAAAGGAAACAGAGGAGATGGAGATAGCATTCTGCTGGCTTCCATTATGTGTCACACACTCACACAAGCACTCACACTTTGATGTGCATGCACAGACAGTCTTCTCTGTGCCAATGCAGCGGACATGACAACATTAGTCATTGTGCTGCCTAGAGAGCCTAATGTGTCATTAAGGCACCAGAGCGATGTGCACGATTAAAGATGTTCACCACCATAATAAAAAGGAGCTTAACTGGAACCTTTTGAAAGAAATACTGAAATAACTGAAAAGAGGCCACGACCAAATAAACATCTTATAATTCAATAATTAATTAGATGAATAGATGCACTGATACATGAAATTGGTGATTTTCAGTTTTTTTCAGGTTGTTTTTTTCAGGAATTTTCAGAAATCAGAAATCCCAGCTGTTGTATTTCTCAAAACTCAGAACTCTTTTATCCAAGTTAAGGAGATTGAAACAGCACAGCGACGTCAGTCTAAGGGGACAAAAACCTGCACCTGTTATTTTAAACTCCTACTGACAACTGAGTAGTAGTTATTGGTGGTTTTGAGGCACAACGAATCAAGGAGGCTGCTACTTTACTTAAAAAAAAAAAAAAAAAAATCTATATTGTAATTACTCTGTTTACATATGTCAAGACTCCGTCAAAGCGCACTGAAAAATGCATTGCTCATATTGGCTTTTCTGAAAAACATTAAACACCCAATTAAAAACACTACGCATGACTCCCTCATCACAAACTTAATATACAACGCAGTCGGCAATGATGAATCATAGGTTAGTCAATGTGTCAGCCTGAAATTCAGCCTGGGTCAAAACTGTGGTCTTTGGAGTGTGTTTGCACGTATGTGAGATATAAAGTGAAAGACACTGAGTCACATTAGTGTAATTATGTGTCTGTTTTTTATCTAGAATGCTATTTGACTTTTCTCCAATAACATCCAGGTGTGCCCTGTATGTGTAAGCCACTGTGCTCTCCAATTCACAGCGGTTAAAAGCTTGACAACATATTTGGTTGTTGATTCAATTGTCTCCCATGCAGCAATATTGATTGTTTAGTTTTTGAATGCCACATAATGGAATGTGCATGTTCACTTTTTCTAGTAAACACAAGTCCCTGTGGTATTTTGCAGAAAATGTTCCCAACTATCCCCATCCATTATTTTCCACCCCCTAGTGTGCACTCATTCGTTCTCAGCTGGAGAGAGGAAGATAGAGGAGGGTGCCTAAAAAAAAAGCATCCAGTGTGTGGGGTAATGGAAGCAGTAGCAGTGGAGTTATTCTTGCCCATTCTGAAGACGTCTGGTGAACGGTGCATGCTGGTGGAACAACTGAGGGCCCTGAGCGTGTTCGCTCTCTAAGGCCCTCCCAAAGTAAGTTGTGTAATTCAGTTGTGTACTACAGTGCAAACTGCTTCACTGCATTTCTGACCTCAAACTCTGTAACACAGAAATAAGACGTGCAATAGTGTCTACGCAAACTGATTTATGTGCAGAGAAATGTGCCACTTGAGTTGAGGTATGTTAATTTTATTTTCTCCACTTATTTTGAAATGAAATACATGACGTAGTGTGTAAAGTAAACAGAGATGTGTATTGCATGCATTTGTAAATGAATGTTTTATTAGCAAAGAGATTTTAGAATAGATTTGGCCTTGTGTTTCTTTGACTTCATAATCTAAACTTGTGTCCATGATTGTGTTGTAGTATTTGTGAGTATTATGTGAATATCATTCACAGATTTTATTTGTTGCAACAAAAGGACTTTAATGACGTTGACACTCATGTTTTCAGATGCATGCAAAATAAAAGGTAACTGCTTTCATTAATTGAACTAATGTATATTTCTTATTCCTGTGTGTCTACATGGCCCTTAAAAATAATGCAATAAGAAAAGAAAACAATTCTGAAACTAAAGGATGGTGAAAGAAATGAAGAATGAATTTAGTAATTCATAGGCAATAAAATGACAAATCAAAGCAAATGGCAGATGAATCAGAGGGAAGAAACAAGGAGACAGGTGGGGGAGGAAATGGAGGTGGGGGGTGGAGAGGATGAGGCATTCTGTCTCATTGTCTCCAAAGATCAATGTGTTAAATGATATCAATTCCGGCTCCATGTCAATTCAATTAGGCAGGAGCGAGAGGTACAATTACTGGCCAATGCGGTAACAGTGTCTGCAGCGGGCTTAAAGGGGAAGGGGAACTGATAACCAGAGGGTGCAAAAGTGTTTGTGTATGCCGCCGGATTGGGGTTGATAATGGTGGTAACACGTTGGTCGGGTTACCAGCAGATAATGGTTGGCTAGATCCTTATTAAGATAAGTTGTGCTCTCTCAGCTGTAGTGCCATAGGTGAGACAATTTGACCTGTTCTCATTAAGGATGTGCAGTGGTGGCTATCAGTTAGTTTGATTACAGGATACTGAACAGTATGATTCCTGTGACTAAATTAGATGCTTAGATTGCTGTCATCTTATTTAAACAAGATGGCATAGCAACATAGAACTGAAATAGATGTCATATCATAATTTCATTTTAGCCATTATAACCCTTTGAGAATAATATATATATATAGTACAGGCACAAAGCAATGCTTGACCCAATACAGTAAGGTCAGAAATATCAACAGTGTGTAAGTATGCACATTGACACAAATCGGCTGGATATTTTCAGGAGGAGCCCAAGGCTGTTAAGAATATAAAGCTAGTTCATATTTTATGTTTAGCTATACATTTAAAGGCCAATTCCAGCTCATTGTGGCTAACAGACAGACTACCATTCACATCCATTCTAAAAACAGTATCTAATTCACCTGCGTGTCTTTAGAATGCAGGACAAAACTGGAACACCAGAAGGTTAGGGCATGTTGGCCCTAAGTTTGGATACATGGGCATCAAAAAATATGCATATACTATACATACAGTTAATTAGTTTTATGACTTCTAATTATATTCATAGCAGGTGTTGGATAAAAGTTTATCATATACATAGAAGAGAATCATGCACAAATGCAGTTATCTGTAGCAGGGATATGACTTGACCATTTTTGTATTACACTGTTGGATGTATCACTACAGATTGATGAATAGTGTTGCACTGCACACAAGATCTTGAATAACTCTGATTGAACGCATTATTTCTACAAATGAAATGCCAATGGGTCTCTGTCATGTCAACAACAGTTATGTTTTGCTGTATTTATTATATGCAATATCAAGTCACATCAAATTCTTTTGAATTTCATTTGGATGTCTTCAAAGGTATACAATACTGAATACCATGATTACTTTTTTATTTTTTATTAATGTATGTGCTTTAACTGACATAAAACAGTGGCTTTAAATCCTTGTTCCTGGGACCCCTGGTGCACCAAATGCAACCTTATTACCCTTTACGTTTCACTAATTGTACACAACAGTTTTCATTTTCAGCTGAATGCTTAACAAACCAATTTAATTTGAATAAATAGGCGACACGTGTTTCATTTTGATTATGTTGTGTTTATGTTGTGGTGTGACATATAATTGATCAAATAGTCTGGCTAACAAATAGTTGGCAATGTTGCTCTATGTTTGGTAGTTGTACACACACATTCTTACATGCGTGTGTTACATGTGTTCAGAACACCTCTGTAGAGACTAAGGAAAGCCAGTACATTCCTAACCTGTGTTGCCTATGAGATGTCCGCAGCTCTTCTCCGTTCTCATGTTGTCTATAGTATTTATAACTATGCCATTTGAGCCTGGCAGTCTCTTGTCAGTTAGAGTTAATGCAGCAGAGAACGGTACTGCCTGAGGAGGAGCAGGAGAGCCTTCTGGCACAAGCTATCTTATGTTTAATGGCTGATGCCGTTTGCTTACTCCTCTCATTACACTGGCTCATGTTTAGACTGTGGGCCTGTCAGTAGCTATTAGCATCTGTGGTCAAGCAGGCTGTGGATGAGATGAAGCATCTGGCTTATCATCAAGCACATCGTAAGTACAAAATGAGCAGTTTGTTTAGAATGGGGTAAACACAGAATTACAGATTAACACCCTGTTTGTATGGATACATGGTTAATCGGTAGATTGATCCAAGACTACAACAAAATCCAGAGTGATAAATGACAAACAGTTATTTTGGCAAGTTAAGATTAAATGCACTATGGCTGACAAGACTGTTTCCATACATACATAGACTTTGCAAAGAAAAATACAGTATTTGATAAAGATGCATTTGATGTTAAAAAGAAGAGACAGTGAGACAATGCAACAAGTATGACAAGCAGCGAAGAAAGACCATCACAAACTAGTCTTAATGTTTTGGCAAATATGTACTGTATTTTAATATGCATTACTAATTCATATCTATCTATCTATATATACACATATATAAGCAATGGCAAAAACTACAGGAAAAACTACAAATAAAACCACTTAAGCTGTTAACATGGTTACACCAAAGCTGTGTTCATCTGTCACAAGGTTAGTAGAAAGGATTGTTTATTTGTTCATAGAGTGTCCATGTCCCTCTGCTCGGCAGAACAGTGAGTGACTCAGGAGTAGATTTAATGGGTTTAGTTTGAGAGAATATAAACTAAACAAAGAGATAACATTAATACAGTGTGTTGTTTGGAGAAGATCTATTGAAAATGACTTAATTCTAACATGAATCTTGGAGCCTACTGCTTTTGCTAGCAACACTGAAGATATTCCACTAACAAGATTACATCTGCAGCACTTACTGTGATGTTACATTATCTTGCTGTTTAATAAATGCCAGCAAGCTGAATACATTTTTGTATTTTATATCAGCTGACATTTTGCATCTTCCTAATTCTCAGTGGATTGGAGATTAATTTACTTCACTGTTTATTACAAAATCTGGTTATGACAGATGACAGAGGTAGAATGTTGAAGATGCTTGTCATTAACGGTAGTTCAACAGATTAAGAGAGTAATTCTACTTTTATGAGATTAGAAATATTTAACATGGCAGGGGAAGTTGTTTTACTTGCCAAGAGCTACAGCATGTCAATTTATCCATCTTTAATATCACTTTTTAGTTTTTATTTGTTGACCAAAAAATTTATAAAATGCAAAACACACATATAAAGCTACATTTGATTTAATTTTAGTCTCTCACTTGTGAAAAACAAGTCCATCAGCAAGGCCATCAATAAATCATTTGGTCATAGTCACAAACACAGACAAAATAAGATTCATATTCAAGAAGTATAGCATTTTATAGCTGGATTGATGTGGTAATAAAACAATTGTTAAAAAGCTTAAAAGAGCCCAGTTATTCAGTTTCAGTGATAAAGAGCTTATAAACATAAACACTTTATTAACCATCTCGCATAGTGAGAATCAGTGATTAGGAGGCTGCAAATCATATTTCTGTTTTTACAGTAAGAAGAAGGTATCCCCAAACAGCTTGGAATAGGTATGTCAGTGACTAGGCTTGCACAAAAACTAACTTGGAGAAGTAGCTCTGGAGGTCTGAAAGCTCAGAAGTCCATAAAATACTCAAAATATTGCTAGAATGCTAGCCAACCAGTGAAGATACTAAACTCCTGGTGGGTGTTCAAGAAAGGTTGGCTTGCTTGAAAGAGCTTCCCTAAGACAAACTCATGGTTAATAGTAACTTATCATTCAATGAGGGATAACTTGAACTGTGAAATGTCTCAAACGAAAACAAAAATCTGTATTGGTAAATACGGTCTGATTTATCCATCTTCCTTTTATAGTTCATACATTCTTCAAAACATACGCAACACTTGCAAGCAGTGGGACATCACACAGTGATACAGAGGTAAAAAAAGAAGCATGAAGAGAATAGGGAGAGTTAAATATTAAGTGTGTATGGCTGTAAGCCAAGGTGTTCGGTGCATAGTTTCAGGCAAATAAAAAAAAAGAGTGAAGGGAAATGTCTGGTTATCAGACAGAAAGAGAGAGAGCAGGGGATAAAAAAGTCTAGTCCTGCAGCAGCAGTATGGGGAGCTAGAGCAATGCTGCCTGCAGTCTCCCTGAACTGAATAGCAAGTAGTTTGCGAGGGAGGGACTGAAGGAAGGGCAGCGGGAGAGAGGAGAAGCGAGGGAGGCAGGCGGCTGAGAATAGGTTAGAGAGGGTGAGAAAATAAGAGAGTGGTGTGATATCTATGTGAGCAGAACTGTGGTAAAGAGAAAAAAAGCGAGTCAATGGGGTGAGAAGAAGGTTTGAGTATCATTGATGTACTTTTGTTTCACCACAGAGCTGAAAAAGCCAATTTATCTCACACATACTTGCCTGTACATGCATACACAAGCATGATGTGGCTGTCTGTGGATATGCGTTGCTGTTTTAGGAAAGAGTCAAGCTTCAGTAAGTCAATAGATCTGCTAGGATACCTAAAATAGCTCAATCCAATAGAAGAACTTGTTCTCAAAAACACATAATCCAATTTCATCATCATCTTCTCTTTCCTGCATTGCATCATTTTCCACGCCTGCGTAGTGGATCAGACCAAACACTGACATATTATGAATTGGGGTATTTCCATGTGGTACACAATGGACGCAATCAGACATCAGCGTTGTTCTTTTCAAAAGAACACACTGGACCTCTTCATCTACAGTACGTCTGTCGTCATGGTGTCTCATCTATTTCAAATATGTCACAACTTGTGCTGTTAACACTGATTATTGGCTGTGTCTACAAAAAGAATAAATCCTCCGTATTTCACAAACCTACTAAAATACTACAAGTACTCATGCAGCATAAAAAGAAAAGTCATATTTAGCTGATTTTTTCTGATTTTTGAATAGTCAAAGTGACGTACATGGAAAAACACTCACTTATTGCGTCTACACATTATCCACCATTACACTTGCCTTAGACTCCATCCCTGCTTGCCTGATGGTCTCTTTCCACTCATTGCTTCCAACTGTCAAAACCACTGCACTCTATGTGACCTCTTAACTATACCGTGTAGAGCACAGGATTACAAGGCAGTGAGGTGGCTTCTGAAACCTGACATGACTCACAAGAAAACATGTTTTGGTCCTGTTCCAGACACAGATACATAATGATTTCAAAGAGTCCACTACATAGACACATACGAATAAATTCAAATTATGCAAAACATGGAACCAGCATGGGTTCCCCTGAGCTACTATCCTTGGCTACCAATGAGAAGGTGGTGTTTGTCAGGGACAGCGTGAGCTATACAGAATGTGTGCTTTAGTAAACTAGGATAATCATGATTCAAGCTGCTCTTCTGGGTGGGTTGCTGTGTAGGTAGCACTAATCAGGGATTAGGTGGCTACAGGAAAAGGAGAAAATGGCCTCATGTGTGACAGTAAAACAGAGCCAGCAAGTGGATCAAATAAAAAAATGCTAATGATAGCAAGATAATTCTAAAGTATCTGCTGCCTGTTGCGGCTGAGCCGACTGTAGAGAGAGCAACTGTGTGCACAAACAACACAGATATACTGTACAGAGCTAGACAACAGTGTCCTCCCTTGCTGTAATGATCCACGGCACAACAACTTCAAAGACTGCTGGAGCTGGCTGAACTGGTGAAATGATTATGTCTCCCACTATCCTTTCATGTGGGCTTTGTCAGTCCAGCCACGCAGTAGTGCTAGCCACTAACAGAGTTGTTGCTTTTATTAGTTGTGAGGGAAAGGAACAGTAAAGCCACTGAATATCTGGACACGATGTAAGTTCACTGCATGAGGATGGAACAGGGGCTAGAACTTACTGTCATGGTGGGTGTTTGGGGATTGATGTCTTTTCAAAGCACAACTATTCTATTTCTTACAAAATGTATTCCTACAATGGTTACAGCTGAGCCCAAGCAGTATTTTCATAAAATGACATGCAGAAATGATCCTTGAAAATAGCTGCTGTCATTTATCAAACTCTCTTGGAAATTGGACAGATTCACTCACTAGGAGAAACAGAATATCTCTACTTGTGTTTTAACACACAACATCTAAATGAACCCTGATTTGATCACAGACTGATACATTTATTAGTGGAAACAAGGCTCTTCTGCTCTAGTGTTTTATTTACCTATTTTCTTGTATTTAGCTTTATTTACCTAAGACCCTAATTTGTGTATGTTTGCCTATTAAAAGGCAAATTGTCCATATAATGCATGACAAAGAACATAGCAAATTATATTGTATTGTATGGCTTCACCTTAAAATATGGCCTAAATGTAGTCTATGTTAAGCTGCTTGCAACACCTGTCAAGTGCTCACAGCACGGGTATGTATATGTGAATAAGGCTTTAAATGTACTATAGAATTTAATTGTTGTATGACATATTTCAAAAGCTATGACATAAAACCTTAATTCGATATAAACAAACATACACACACACACACACACACACACAGTTATACATGTGTATCACCTTCGCAATCAGTGGGCACTGAATGCAACAAAAACAGGCCAGAAGCAAATAATACCTTTAAAAAGCTTGATTTATATTTTTTCATGTGTAAGTCATGGTCATTTTTTAACTCCTAAATTGATAGTTTGCTCTCGATTGAAATATGTTGTAGAGGTGTTCACATCCCTGTTTACACCTTCCATATAAAAATCCTTGAAAATATAATTAAGATGTTGAAAGCAAATGTAGGAGCATTCAAATATTAAAACACTGCCAACTTCTGAGTGAATTTGAATATATTTATGGTACAATCGTGATTAGAAAATCGAAACAGACAAATGACGCAAAGTAATATTTAAATAGACACTGAATGACATGGGTTTTTTTTATGTCTTTTTGAAAATTCGGTGACGTGTTTGGTAAACCTTGGCCACTTTAATACTACTGTGTGCTCTGCCTAGCAATAACATTTGGGGAACAGCATAACAGGGACTTTTGGGCATTGCATGGAGGGTGAAGTGTGCCCCTGGGCTGACCAGCCTTATTTTCATTGCTGTGACAGGGTCAGAGTTCCGCTGTGGGTTACCATCTTAATTATGCATGATCCATCTGGTAGACAAGGCTCTGGTGCAAGTGGGCAGCGACTCCATATACTAGCTTTTAGAAGAATAACATGATGAATAATGTTACCTAGTACATAATATTAAATAGATGATGCTGGAAGTAAAAGATTGACGATTTGATGCTTGCAACCCCTAAAGAATCAGTTTACACGTATGAAAATATATATTGACCCATAAAGGCAGTCTGATACTAACTTTTACTGTAAAGGCCATTAGAAAGACATGCATTACGAAAGATAAAAATTATTACCATTAATTCAGAACTTATCAACATATGCCAATAAGAAGGCACTGCACACCAGTGTTTAGAAATGTGTCAACAGGTTCATGGCTTTACAGACAGAGGGTAAACTGGAATAGGCTCTAGATGGCCTTTTTACAAACATAACTACCCATTTCACTGCTACGCTGATGACATGCAAACATATCTCTCTTTGGATTTTGAACATTTCACTCATATTACAACCACCATAAATTTGTATGGAAAATAAAGCTAAGTGACAATAAAAATGACAAAACAGAAATTATTCTCCTTTATCCACAATTATTACAGCTAGTTATTAAGTTGATATTTAACAGTGTGGGTTTTTCTTTTTTCTATGTGCCAACTATTATACATGGTAATTATCCATTACATTAGTATAATTTTCTATACATTAACTAAGTAAATGCTTAGTAATCCTTTGCATATATTTTTAATTTATTTTATATTTAATGTGTATAGCACATTGGTCAACTCAGGATCTTTTGAACATGTAATATGAATAAAATTAAAAAATTGAATATTTAGGTTTAAAAATGATCAGGGTGGAGACAGTGATTAAGGCAAAAAATATTTTAAGCAGTGACACACTGAGCAGAATATACAAACACAGCAGCACAAAAGCAGCAGAGAGTGAGGCTGGGATTTTTTTCTCTTGTCAGAGGATTTAGCTGCCAATGTCTGCTGCCAGTGACAGCACTCAGCATTTTAATCAAGGGTGCAGTTTTGAATCCAGGGGCCTTATGACATGATAACAATTATATTTTTCACTTCTACTGCGTAGGACTGAGTATGAATGTGTCATGAAGTCACACTGCAAAGCTCTGCTGCACCCTTTGGGATCTAGTCGCATACTGTACCTGTCAATTTACAGCATGTCATGCTGGGAATCAACCTGTGGTTGGTAGCCTATTCCAGCTCTTATGGGTTGATTTGTATTAATTACTTATCTGGGTTATTATCTAGCTAAACACTAAAAGTAATTACTTTTATGTGATGGTAACATTACATTTGATATAACAGGAGGCCCCAATATCTGGCATTTTATCTCGCAGCTGCAGCATTGTATATCCAACTCTTAATTTGTAGTTGCAGTGCACGGACTAAGCTGTTGACATGATGGGGTGTGATGAAACCTATTTTTGCACTGCTGAAATAATGATATTGTGTATAAATACTAACATCTGTAGATTGTAATCAACTGTATTGTTATACAAGAAATAACACAAACAGTCAAATCCAGCCAGACCTTGGTGTATTGCCTGCCAGTAAGAAGCAGATGAATAAAACAAGACAAATAAAATTTTACTTAAAGTAGCCATGAACTTATTATTATATTATTTACAGAAGATTTGACAAAGAAAGTGGTGATATTTAAAAGTTTAAAACCAGAGCTTCTGCATTGAATGTTGTCATGTGACTTCTCTGGTGTGTTAAGAAGCAGCATGTATGTTATGTTTTGAAAAAAGAAAAAAAAATCTAATATCATTGCTTGTCCATTTTTTTATATTTACAGTAAAGAATACCATTTCACATGTGACTGAAGAATAAATGCCAAATCACAACTGAAAAGGCAACTCAATTAGCAAGTTGACACAAGTCATGTCATGACTGGACACTGTAGAAGGATTTAAACATCAGATTATAGCTAAAACACTGAAACAATTCTTTTATTAGAAAGCTTTGGTGAGTCTCATTGATGTGGACGAAATTATGCTACCATAACTGTTACAAGTACTTGTTTGTAGAGTAGAGAAAAAATGCTGTCCAGAATAATAAATATTACAAAAATAAACATAATCTCATTCAGATATGGATTATTAGATTCCACAAGTAAAGCATGAACGTTCACCTAAATAATTCGTCTCAGAATGCAATTCATTTAATCTCATTCACCAGGCCCCAGTTGGATATCTGCTTACTGCTGGTTAGCAGCTACCCAGCAAGCAGAGACAGACTGCATGAAGTCAAATTCACACACTGCGCCTTTGACTCCCCTTACTTTAACTTTCATAAAAAGAGATACAACTTAATTAACATACACTAATCAAGACGGGCTCCAACGTGAATCAGCCAACCACCTGGAGTGTATCATGTACTGTGGCAAGTATCCATTCTGTATACCATATTTTAATTATTAACGTCAGAGTCTGTGGGACTATCTTGACTCAACACTGCTAATTTGGCTGCTTCTGTTTGAAAACAAAATCTTTTTGTGCATGTTATGACAGCACTTTGTAATAAAAACAGCTGACAGTTGGAGGACTGAATATTTGTTGGAGTGGATTGCTGTGATGACAAAACACAGAACAGAAGAAGAGACACCTGTTCATCTCTCATAGATATTGTTCATATACTCAGTATTGTATATAGATGTTTCCAATATATATTGTAACCACACCACAATCTTTTCCTGACCCTAACCTACCAGTCATTCTGGCATACACATACTTTGATGAGAGCTTGCTCTAAATCACTTTTTAAAGGGAAACAACATCCCGATCTAAGAAGGTTCTTGCTGCTTTCTGCTGAATTCTAGATTGCCAAGAAACAGCTTCCTCTTTAAATGCAGCATCCCTTGTTCAAAGCCATTCTAAGTAGGTAGAATAAATGTCAAATGTTTACAATTGCCCAATTTCATAGAAGAGATTTTCATGTTATAGCATTATCCACGGCTCTGTTCTGTGTCACAGTAAGCCATTGCTTGGTATCATGCATAATACCATGACCCTGAAATAAAAGCAACTAAATGGAATAAAATCATTAATTTTAATAATTACATTACTGGTTTTCCCTATGGCAGTGCATTGCATTTGGGAAAATATTATCTCATAATTACTAAGTAATATACCTCAACCAAAATAAAGGAAAATGCTGGACATATTCTATATTTTTACGATTTGAACAGTTCCTATACAGAAACTAAAACCAACAATAAGTTGCCTCAACTCAGTATAATGTCTGTCAATCTTGAACCAGATTTTTAAGATTCATAGACCTCCACTGTTGTCTGAAAGTCATTAAAAACACATCAGTGAGACA
The DNA here is from genome assembly GCA_900302695.1 of Helostoma temminkii. Lineage (NCBI taxonomy): Eukaryota > Metazoa > Chordata > Actinopteri > Anabantiformes > Helostomatidae > Helostoma > Helostoma temminkii. The sequence continues at coordinate 24,365 of OMLM01008398.1, forward strand.
CACTGCTGCACTGGGTGACATGTTTGTTCCACATGAAGTGTGACCTAAGTATTTGTTAAGAAAGCAGCTTCAAAATGTGAGCTCGACCACTTCTGAAGTTAACAGATGCACGTATTCTCACTAGCATCACACCTGAATCACAAAAAAGGTTTCACTGTGCTGCGCGTAACATCACTGCAGAGTAAACAATGTGAAGACCACATGTGCAGTTGACTCTTCCTTATTTAAGACACTGTGAGTGAATGAAAACAAGAAAAATCAAAGCCATCATTCAGCCTGTTTATGCCAATGACCGAAATACTTTATCTAGTGTTATATTACAGCATAGTTGCATAGACATAATTATGATATAATTTAAAAAAAAAACATAATTCATCATTATGGTATTTGATTTACTTACTGTTTTCTTTTCTCTTTTAAATATTTAATTTTAAATATAATTGCTGGGGTCTATTTTTTGTGGGTTTATTTTTGGGTCAATCAAGTGTGACTGTGTTATTAGGTTCACTTAAAGGCAAAAGATATTTAGGATAATATCAGCCCCAGCAGGGTCAGTATGATCCTGTGTTATAGTTGTTTGGTTTTTTTGGGTTTTTTTTTGGCAACAATAGAAACTAACTAATTTCAATGCAGGTTTGATGGTGTACAATTTAATGCAGCTTTCTGAGCTAACTTGTATTACAAGATTCAGCTGTCCCTTGCACTACTGCTCTCTAATAACAGAGTTCTAGGTTCTTACCTTATCTTGCAGTAGATACACTGGGGACAAAGACAGAAGTAATTTTCTAAATTTACAAATGTTTCAGTGTTTTGCATCAGAGAGTCCTCTGTTCGCTGTATTCTGCATTGCTTCATCCCAACATGAGAGACACTACTACATACATGAAGGATGCAGAGGCTTGTTTGGCTCTGGATGAGGCAATAGGCCAGAGTAGTCAGAGCTACAAAAGTGGGAGCATGCTGGTCCAGAGAGCTAGGTTTTGAAAATGGACTTGGTGGCTCTCAGTGGGATTTCTGCCTCATCTGACAGCAGAACAAAGTTCCTTTGGCAGATAGAGCCTAGTGGCAGGCACTGTTTGATGTGGGCTCTGAAGCCAAAAACATTAGAGCCAAAATACAAACGCAAAAAGAAACACTAAGTAAAACTACTTGAAAATGTAAATTAATTTAATACTAATTATGGAAGCTCAAAGACACCAATCTGCCAAATGTAGTTAAAAAACGAATGTGGCAGGTGGTTGTTAACTTTTACTGACCGTGGTAGCGAGTGAAAAAATGTGAATCTTGTTTCTGTAAGAAAGCATGTCCAACACTGAGAGGGAGACTGCGCTTTGGTATGACATAGAAATCTCTCTCTCTCTCTCTCTCTTTCTCTCTCCCTCTCTCTCTCTCTCTCTCTCTCCAGGCTGCACATTATATTGGACATAGCTAGAGGCAATTTACATCAATCTTATTTATTAATCTTACTTTGACATACACACATATATGTATATAACATACACAGTTAGCACATTTCAGACAGTTGTTGTCATAAAAAGTAATAAAGAGTGGAAATGTTTGTGTTTTAGTGACGTCAGGACCTCATCTCTCTTTTCTTTGTTGATGGTGTGATGTGATGATTCTGTTTGTGTCATTGCACAACTGACGACTAAGCTGAAATACCTTGGTATTCTGTTCACATGTGAGAATATGAGGGAGAAATATGGACTGGGTTCGTATTCACTTAAAGTCTCAGAAATCTCTCCTTAGAAGTCAGAAATGGTCATAATGACACAATTTATCAAGATTTTTATTTTACAAATTCACTCCCATATCCAGCAAAATGTAGGGGAGCTCCAGAGTTACGCTAACTGGTTAGGAGTTGCCAGGAGATGATACTCAGACAGTAAGATATGAACAAAGTCTGTGGGAGCAAAGATAACACTAACAAAATGGCTTACTGTCTGCCCTTACGGAAAAGAAGTATATTTAAATATGCCATTGTATACTTTTTAAAACTAAAAATAAGGTATACTTTTTGTTTACTTTTTATGTACCTATCAGAGGTATACTAGACAAAGCTGTGTGACATAGTGTTTTACCTTTTAAAGAGACTAAGTATGGTTGATAAAATTATAACTAAACTAAATAAAATTATAAACTTCTAACCGTCAGTAAGAAGGGGGAGCAGTCAGTAGGAGCTGTCTCTCAGTAACCTTAGACTTAAAAGTGTTTCTTCCACAATCACACACCTGTGATGATTGACACAGCTGAGCTTCAGTTCATCAAGGTTGAGGAAGTCATACTGCATGGAAAGAATTATTCAAAAGTGAGGAGGATAAAGTTTACTTTAAGAGAATATTATGATCATCTAGAAAAGTATACTATTATTACATCACTAGTAAACTAACAGTATATATAAAATCTATTTGTAGGATACTTCAAGTATACTTCTGTAAACTAAAAAGTGGGCCAGTTTAGTCCCAAGAAGTATTAAAATATTATACTTGAAAGTATAATAGAAGTACATAGACACAACTATACTTACTATACTTAAATTAACTTTAACTATACTTTTTCGTAAGCTAGACAAAAAAAATATTTATTGTTCGGGATGCAACTGCTACATCAACAAAAAGAACAAATGCTGGGTGTGCAGAAACTACCATCTTCATAGCTTCCTGAAGGATGCCCAAAAATCACGAGCATCCAATATTGTGTTTTGAATTTATCCCCTGTTCACAGAGCCTTCTGTGTACATTTCAAACCTATCAACCCACTGCGGTGAAAACTGGTCCACGCCAAGGACACAACACCCAGACCCAAACATCAATGTAGTATATGTGGTTCAATGCAGTGAAGGATGTACAGATTTATACATAGGAGTGAATAAACAACAGCTTTACAAATGCAAATTAGGCAAATCAGCAACCTATGAGAGACCATCAAGTGTTAGAAGCCAGTTAGTCAGAGCTCGTAAAGCCTCCTGAAGGTGAAATGTTTTCAAGAACTTTAAGCAAGTCCAGTTGCTACTGAACAGCATCTTTAGAGTAGCCATGACCTGGATAACTAAGAATCCTCACAGACATTCAAAGTCTTTGCAATTTCATGATAGGACCATTATTGATTTGAATTCTGAATTGTTTGACAATATGTAGATGCAGTGTTTCACAGAGCACATTGTTTACTTGATAATTTATTAACTGGGCAGTGGAGACAGTGTCAAGCGGCACAGTTACTCCTCAACGTAACATTTGAATGGGACCAGTTGTCTGTGCCAGAGATGGAGGTTTCAGTATCTCACATGCAGCCGCCCACCTGGAATGTTTGAACATTGCAGCGTTTAGAGTTTTGTGCAGCAGCAACAACAAACAGGAGCAGGTCTGTGGGCAAAAGACCAAGTCAATGAAACATGTCCAGGGCTACAGGGAAACCACAAGTACACAAAGATTCTCAGTGTAGTATGAAGAGGAGCAAGAGGAATTCACCAACCATGAACTAAGTCATTAAGAACACTCAGAGCAAGAGGCTGTAACTGACACATGATCGTGAAACTGGACAATTAAAAAGAGACTATAACAGAAATAATAAATATCATGGGGAGGTGCAAAAGACTCCATGCCAGACCAATCACTACTGCTTCACTGAAATGTTTTGGGAAGGTTAAAGTCTTGCCTTGAAGCTGTAGTGTGTTTTAGCTAACCAACAAGCAAAAGCTTGCTTTTGCAAACAACATTGAAAAACTTGCATCTAAAAAGAAGAAGGTCGACCTGCCTTAGATCTGAAGGATGGTATGAAATAAATAGTGGGGTTGAGAATACACAAGTGGAAGACTTTAAATGAATGTGGAAAAAGAACACAATTATGGTCATTTTCAAAGCCTGATTTTATGTAAGATTTATTGTTTATGACCTAGGAACATTTAGTGGATTAAAAAAAAAAAGTTTAGCCTTGTTATTCAGGTGGAAAAAATATTTTTAAGTTTTAAGTGGGGCAACATTTTGGTCATCTACATGGGACTGAGGGCCTCCATGTTTTCATCCAGGTGAGTTTTAGTTTCTCCATGTATCATAAATACAAGGCATATGAAGTATATTGTATGTTAGTAGTTTTGTAATGTCACTGTCAACTCTTTCTTTTGTCTAGAAAATTTTGGTATCTCAGGTTATAAACACAAAAGAAAATAAAATGATCAGCAGATTTTTTTATCTTCTTCTAAGATCTTGCGTCCTATGACGAAAGTTACCAAATGTTTTATCGTGGCTGCAGTGTATTATCCTTGTTTTGGCCACACTCAGATTTATTGGTACACATCTTCCTACCATCAATGACACACTTACACACTTTGCCCATTTGATCCAGGCAGAGTTTTTTTTCTTTCTTGATATACATGCAGATTCTCATAACATCACCATGGGCTAAATATCAGACTTGATATCCATCTTGTGCTATAAATGCTCAATATATCAGCTCAAACTTTCAGCTCTCAGGCTTCAAGCATGAGCAAATGACGAGAATTGTGCTGTAGTGACTTTTCTGTCTACAAGCAGTTGACAGTGCTTACTGAAACAAACTTTGCATCACACAAAAGCATGCTTCAAGGAGCTGTAACCCATAGCGACAGCCATGTTCCCCTTGTCACATGCTCCAGTGAACATCACGATGGTATTGTTTTTCCTGTTTTGTTTACCCCAGCTGCGGTTAGTATTACTGTAGCGCCATAGAATTACAGGAATACAGAAATAGGTGTATAATGTGTAGGAAACCCAGAACACAAACCTTCACTGGGTTGCTGCATTCACAAATTTGATTTTGAAGATAAATATCTGAGATATGGCTGTTGTAAAAAATTGAAATGCCCACAGCTATCTCACTTAATCTTTGAGAAAGATGAAGATCTTTGAGTACATTTTCTTAATTCATCCTCAGTTCCTGATCATATATTGTAATTATGCCAACAAATGTACTAAAGAGGAGACTAGAAAGTTAACACAAAAAACTGAAATGAATAAGCTCTGAAACTTTATTTTCCTATAGGCACAATGCCAGTGATAAGCCAAAGACATTTTTATTCAGTTTTCCTAGGCTCATTTCTCAATTCTCAATTCAAAACTTTTGTTTTTGTCTACACCTGCCCTCTTCCTGGTATCATGGAACATGGCTGCTCCAGTGTGAGAGAAGAGATGGTTGTGAGATAACGTTGTGTTGATTTTGTTGTTACAGCCTGTTCTAACCACTTTCCTATTGCACCTTTCAATTTGTAGCACTTTTTCAATACTTGCAAATTAATATATGCATAAGATAAAATGTTTATGGTGAAAAAAAACATATTATTCATTTTACTATAATCCTGTGACATGAAGCTCTGCAGAATATTGTTGTACTATTATTATAATTCAACTGCTCACAATCATTTTGGGCTTTTGTGTTTTTAATTAAACACTTGCATCAGGATTCATCTGATTGTGAATCCCGATTTGACTGTTTGTGTCTATGTACAGTATAATGTCTGAGTTGAGAGAGGGGCTGTGCTTGAACTGAGAGGGGTTAACTTCATCAGTTATGCAAATCTTCAGACCAGGATAACTGGAAAACCGAAAAAACACACCGTACAGTAGTTATATGTTGTTGTTTTTTTCTAAACATCAGAAAAAACTCAGAGATTAAAATGTGTAATGATTAAAATCAATGCAGCTGTCCTTACGATGAGTGCTAACCTCAAGTCATTCACAAGGCTTTCCTAATGAGCATAGAAGCATCCTTATACACATCTGGTGCTGTGGTTTAGAAAGATATATATCAAAATCAATTCTGAACCTGACTTGACCTGCTTTCTTTTATAAACCTCTCGCACACTTTATTTGAAGATTTGAATACCATGATACGTTTTATACTTTTTATAGGTGGATAAATAAGGTCAGGTATTTTGCAATCATACAAAATGTTTATTGTTCTCAATGACAAATATATTTTTTAAGGATTCACAATAGAAGAAGGTTGACTTAAATTAATTTGCCTGTAAAATAACTGTTTGTACAGATAAAGAATAAACACCCTGCAGAAATTCTAGCAGCTGCTGTACCAGTATGCATCAGCTGCCTACTAATTCTACATTCAACAGCATATTTGTGAATGCACTGAATATAAATTACAGAGGTGCGTTATATTTTTTGTTTAGGACTTTAGGTCACACCAAACCCATTCACGTCTTTTGCCTAGAGTTTAGACTTGTGTCCTATTTCAGGACCACTTCACACCAAAAGAAGCCTCTGTCTCCTGGGGGTTGCACTCTGTTGCAGATGTAGAATCATCTCTTGCTGTTTTCACACCACGCCACTGACAGACACTCTATGGTATAAGTGTATCCGCAGACCCCCACCACAATCTTTTCCCAGCTGCCCATCAACATTATCTCTGCAGTGGACCAATTAGTCATCATCTGCCTTGTTTTGTTGCGCTCACACAGTCAGACATCTTCTGATTCAATAAATGATTTAAATAATGGGCCTGTAATCATAGATGCTGATACTTCTGTGTCATATTTGATCCCCCAAATCAAATCAGTCTTCTGACAATACACCATAACCTCCAACCATTTTATTATAAAAAACTATTAAAGACTATGAAATAAAATAATTACATAATTAGCTAGTCCTTCTTTAGCATTTGAAAACGCACTAAAATTTTGCATGTTGAGTTACACAACAGTGTATATGAACAAACTAACAATTCCAGACCAACATTGTCACAAACATTTGACCCATGACTGCTTGCAAGTCAGTGAAATGTGGGACAAATACATACACAAACAAACAGGGCCAAAACTTCCTAACAGTGACAAAATTCTAAGATTTGCATTTTATCTCTGTTTATTGTTTGATATTGAATGTGATGAGTCACGTTCATACACATTTAACTTAAATGTGTATGTTTTGCACTATGCGACTGTGCTAATGTAAGTATGTCATTAGGCATGTGCATTTGACGCACATATGGTCAGACACTTTCACCGGCTAACTCAGAATAAAATACAGCCACAGCTCTTAAAGACCTAATGGTCAGACCTAACCTTTGCAAAGTACAGTACGTCAGAATAACAACTAAGAGATAATGAATTAATAAAACTGCAAAGTGGATTCAAAGATCATTGGTTTATAATGTTTACTGTCTGCATTAGTATCAAAGGTATAATTTTAACGCACTATTGCATTATGATGTATCATTCCACTTCCAACAACTTTTCTTTGATCTGACAACAACATAATGACTATCTGTTAACTGCATTTTCTAATCAAAATAAAAATCTGTTGCAGTTCAATCAAAGTAACACTAATGCATCAATTGTCAGTTTGTTTGACATTAATGTTGAAAACAAAAACAAACAAACAAAAAAAAAATCAATGCATGCAGTATCTAGGGTTAAGCTGCAGAATGCCAGGCAGGTCAGAACAAAGTGTAAAACTGTTATGGATGGTAACTGCGTCTCCTGTATAATTATTGTAATTAAACTCCCACCCCATTTTCAAGCTAGCCTCTATTCACCAGATGCAGCCATTTAATGTATTTTCTAATTTCTTCACTCTTTAAAATGCCCAAAAATTACTTTAGTAATGGCTTAGTAAACAATATATTGTAGAACTAATTTCAAATCTATAACTACAGTACCACTCTATGAGGAGGCACTCTTGCCTTTTTTGCTATGATCTTACAGAGGGTTTTACATTTACTTAGTAAGTAACATAAAACTGGAGAAGAAAAGGAAGTATTGTCTGTTTCAATTATAATAGCAGGATCTAATCATAGGATAATAGATAATTCCTTTTTGCATGATAAATGATGATAAACTAAATTAAAGTGCAAGGTACTTATTTGAGTTGATGGGTAATAGTAGTAGTATTTCAACTGTATGCACCAATTATTACATGTGTAATTACCCATTACATTATTATAATTTTCCATATAGTTACCAGGTAAATGCTTAGTAATTAGGGTACTATAAAATAAAGGGTTACCAATTTTCCTTCAGGAGAATGGGCCTAGTATAAATCAATAAGAATTGTTTAAGTTTAAGACCTCAAACCAATTAACAGAAGAAAAATGTAGAGGGTCAAAGGGAAAATGATGCCAGACAGAGAAATAAGGTAAAAAAAGAATAAAGTTGAGAAAAAGAAAAGTGCTGTAAAAAAATCTCAGTTTTGATTTCTTCTTTTTTGTGTTTAACTTTAATTTTAATCATTTTGATTCATGTAGAGATGACAGCGTAGCTATGTCTTATTGCTTAACCCAGTTCTGCTTGAGTATCAACTCGCAGACTGATGAACCGACATTATCCTTGAGGATTCTCTAGTAGAGAACAGGACCCCGGCCTCCAAATAACTTCCAAACATTTGTCTCCCAAGGACGCCATTTCTGCCCAGTGTCTCTCGGATAGTGGAGTCATGATAACTAACATGTATTTAGGTAAGGCAGGCCAGGAGTTCTTTGGATAATTTTGGTTCTTTTGTGACTTCCTGGATTTCATGCTGTTTAGTTAGATAAATGATCATAGTTTGAATAATTCTGGTGGCGTAACACTCACTAAAGTCTGTATTGTTGGGTAGCAGGTTATAACAGTGGGCCCAGGCTCTTTCTGTTTTACAACATTTTGCCCTAATCTTATTATGTGAATCTAACACATCAGTCAGTAAAAATGTTATTAATTTAGAAATGTAAACAGGTATGATGGTTAGAAAGTTGGCTGATGTGAGGAATGTTATGGGATGTCACAGCTCATTGTATTTAAAAATTAATGGGAAAATGATGACAAGGCTAGAGCTGGTTCCAAAGAAGTCCAAATTAAGGTGGGAGCGGACTTTCAGAGAAAATGTATTTATATTACGGCTTTATACTAATAATATGTGTCAAGCTATTACATCTGTATTGAAAATGGATAGCCTTGCTGTAATTGACAGTGGCAGACCTTGCTTGGCTAAAGGACAATTTGATGAAATGAATGTCACACTCTAGTCTTCAGTCATTATATTGTAGCCTTCATTGTTGCCAGGACTAAACAATAAATATCAATAGATTGAGATTGATTCATTACATAAATTCATATTTGAAATCAGACGACTCACTCAGGAGGAATAGTAAACTTAAACAAAATCACCATTACTGGAATGAATTAATTCCATGTCGTGCATGGCTATGCTATCTTAAAAAAAGAATATGGTGAATTTTAATTAAAATACTTATTGGTGTTGTCTTTATCCTCTATGTACATGTTAACTATCTTTTGATATTTAATAAGAATGCAAATTGTTCTAATCGAAAAAATATACATAATTCCCCTACTGTTTACTAGAAGAATGTTATTATTTTTTGTTGAAATCCAAAACTGCTTTCTCATAGCAACGTCAAAGCAGACATGATATGGCCCAATTCATTACAGTCAGTGACGGAGGGAGAGAGAAAGAAGGGAGAGGGTGGGGGTGTCATTAAGGCTCCTGGTTTAAGCCCAGCCCATTCTGAATATGTAAATGTCTCAGGCACAGAGAAAACACAGCAAGTGAAAAGTGAGGAGGGAACAGGCGAGAGAGAGAGAGAAAGAGGAGGGGAGCAGCATGAACAAGTGAGTGAGCGATCAAGGGAAAGAGAGCAAGCGAGTGAGGGAAAGAGAGCGAGCACTCTGAATTGTGAGTGGCTTACGACACTCAGTGAACAGAAGGTGTTTCTGCATGCGCTGTCAGTGTACTGGTCTGCTGCAAGGGATTGCGCGCTCCTTTGCTTCCCACATTTGCCGCCCCTGCCTGCCTACCAGCACCAGCCTTCAGCAGCCTCTTCCAGCTGGCTGAGAAAATACCCCGGAGAGCAAGGGAGCGAACGAAACCTGCAAGCCACCGGGGATGCAAGCGGCTTCTTAACCGCGATGAACCACAGAGATGACAAGGAATACTGTTACACAAGAAAACAGTGAACAGGGTTCACCTCTTTAAATCCTTTTCCCCCCCTGCTTCCGTCACTGAAAGCATGATTACCCGCTTGAATGGATTTAAACCTTACAAGTCAGTGATTGCTTCCAGAGATGGACGATAATATGTGCTGACAGATCTGCTAAAACTTGCTAAAGCAGGAAGGGGAGGAGAAAAGACAGATATTTAAAACATTTTTTCTTGGTCTTTTTTTCTTTCTCTGGTTGTCTCTTCTCCCCTCTGATCATTGCAGCAGAGGACTGCGGAGAAGCAAAAGAGACAGAGCTCATGCATGCAGACAGGGGAACTTGCACTTCCTACCATCTCGCTGAAAGCTACTTGGATTCGTTCTCTTTCTGGCTCTTTCACTTGAGGAGAACTAAGACATTGTAAGCCTGCCAAGGATCTGGTGTCCACTGAAAAGAGAGAAGGGAGGGGAGAACTTGTACCACAGTGGGGTCTTTTTTAGATTCACACATAATTAGTGTTGGGGCACAAAGCGAGACGCTGAATGGAGATTGTCAGCTTTTGGATAGGGGTGAGTAGGAATCTTTTCAAATAAGACTGATCAGTAAGAATAGTTTTTTCTTTTTCATCCCCTCTACTCTCCACCCACTGCTTGATATCTAACATAAGCAAAGAAACCTGTCCTTTATTCCATGTATTTTTGAAAGGATATAAAAATATAATCATTGTCTGCAGCTGAAATTTAAAAATGGAGGAAAACAGACTATTAAATGAATTACATGTGATATGGTAAATATATCGTGATAGGTGCAAAAAGAACATCCAGAGTGATTCAATGGACATTTTCTCAGAGCCATCCCTGGATATTTATGCTAATGGATTTCCTTCTAATTGGACTGTACTTAAAGTGGCCACTGAAGAAGCCCCCTGGGTTGATACTGTGTTCAATGGGCATTTTTCTAAGAATGGTTACCTCTGTAGAAGGGGTTTGTCCAAGGTTGTGCCGCTGCGACAGCAAGCTGCTGTACTGCGAGGGGCTCAACCTCACAGATATTCCCCGCAATCTGAGTAGTGCCATGGGCCTGTCCATGAGAGAGAACAACTTGACTGAGCTACGTGAAGGCCAACTGGCTGGTCTGTCACAGCTCACCTGGCTCTACTTAGATCACAACAACATTGACATTGTAGAGGAGGGTGCATTTGATAGGCTCAGACGAGTCAAGGAGTTAGACCTTAGCAGCAACCGGATTGAAAATCTGCCAAATGGTACCTTTAGGCCCCTCCCAAACCTGCGTATTCTGGACCTCTCATACAACAGGCTGCAAGTACTAGAGCCTGATCTGTTCCACGGCCTTAGAAAGCTTACCAATTTGCATTTGCGCTACAATGCTCTCAAATTTGTGCCAGTGCGGATTTTTCAGGACTGCCGGAGCATGCAGTTTCTGGACTTAGGATACAATCAACTGCAGAGCCTGGCACGAAATTCATTTGCTGGCCTCTTCAAGTTGACTGAGTTGCATCTTGAGCACAACGAGCTAGTTAAAGTCAACCTAGCCCACTTCCCTCGCCTCATCTCTTTACGTACTTTGTACATGCACAACAATCGTGCCACTATTGTTGTCAATACCCTGGATTGGACATGGCATTTTTTAGAGAAGATTGACCTGTCAGCTAATGAAATTGAGTACATTGAGCCACATGTTTTTGAAAGTGCACCCAATCTCAAGGTGCTAATGCTTGACTCCAATCGTTTGACCTCTGTGGACCAGCGTATCCTGGATTCGTGGTCTTCTCTGGACAGCATTACCCTGGCAGGGAATGACTGGGAGTGCAGTCGCAACGTGTGTGCCTTGGCTTCTTGGCTGAGTGCCTTCAGAGGCCAGCGTGACAGTTCCCTCCTGTGTTCAAGCCCCGACACCGCACAGGGTGAGGACGTATTGGATGCTGTCTATGCCTTTCAGCTATGTGAGGATCCCCCAATGGAAGTAACTACAGCAGGCCTGTATGCTTCTACAAGGGATCTGGCCCAGGGTGGGTCTGTGTTCCTGGGCCCATTTACTCCTAACCCTTATGAGGGTGAGGGTAGCGAGGTGGTCACCAGTTCTTTCACTGTCACAGTGGGCCATGATGACCTGGAGAGCACGATGCAGATTCACAAGGTGGTGACTGGCACCATGGCACTCATCTTTTCCTTTCTCATCATAGTGCTCATGCTCTATGTGGCATGGAAGTGCTTTCCAGCTGGAATAAGACAAGTGAGGCAGTGCTTCAGCAGTCAGCGTCGTAAGCAGAAGCAGAAGCAAAGCATGCAGCAGATGGCTGCAATTTCTACACCGGAGTACTATGTTGACTATAAACCTAACCACATTGAGGGAGCTCTAGTAATCATCAATGAATATGGTTCTTGCACTTGCCAACAGCAACCTTCTCGGGAATGTGAAGTGTGACCTGCTTTCTCAGTACATCTTTACCTGTGATTATCTGGATATACAGTAAATCCCTTTTTGGATACACTAGGGAGGGGGATATTGTGGGACAGAAGGAATAAAGGGATCTTTGGACACTTTTTACACAGCGTCTCACTGTGATGTGGCGGGAGTGTGCTTCATATGGCTGACTATTTCGTGGTGGATTTATTGCTACTGCTATCTCCTGCTTATCTGAGGCCATAGTGCACAATGGGCACCTGACTCTTGGACCTGTTGATGTTCTACAGAAACACAAAGAGGAATACATTGTGGGCACTGAGGCTTTTCTCTCATGGATGGATAATTGAGCTTTAATGTGTCTTTCTACTTCAGGACATCTAATTATTGTTTAAAATAAACTGGAGAGACATAAGAAGAAAAAGAAGAAAAAATGAAAAAAATTTGTATTATGGTAACCACAATATTTGAAAAGCATTTAAAATATTAAAAAAAACATGTTTAAGTTGGATTCAAATGTAAAAAAAATCAAGGTCTGTGTAAAATATGTTAAAAGAAGTGCAAGTGCAAATGTGGACAAAAAATGATAAAAGATAATCTATTTCTTTTGTAAAGTACAAAACAAAATGTTTAAATAAATGAATTGCTATTCACAGTAAACTCATTTGTACATGAGAAGCCTGTCAGAGAAGATGGATGGCAGAATGCACAGTCTTTGTGCTCATGGACTGGAGAGCCATGTCTCTGCAGTGTATTGAACCAAAAAAAATAAAAATAAAATGAAATACAAACACGTAAAATAGGCAGAGGGATATCTGCATCTCATCTCCAATGTACAATCCATGGTCTAAATTTTAGAACTCTTCTCTGCTACAACTCTCATATTTGTTGTTTTATCATTCACTGTGTTGACTCACTATCGGTGTAGTTTATTTCCCCCTTTTCATTGCCAATCTGTGAATAGATTCAAATGATCTATTACATGTTAATTTGTTAGCATATTTTCATATTATTATATTAATATTTCCATTGTACCATTCGAGTAAAGAAAGCAGAGCGTTAAAAATCTAAAGCTATGCTTCTCATTGCTTCACAGTCTTTGGCTTTCACAGAGGAGTGATGCCTCCTTTCACTGAATCAAGCACACTTATAACAACAATCACTGAAACCATGATTATTTAAATCAAAATACAATTCAATTCAGTATCAAAGTCACTAAAGAAATTTTCCACCAGCTAACTGATGATTTGCACATACAGTATTTCTCATTGTGTTTTCATGTGATGTAAAATGTTTGTTAAATACAAGGCCATTTTGAGGTGTATATATTTTCTTCTTCCTCTGGTCTTCATTGTGTTAATTAGTGCACTGACAGATGTTGTGGTTCCTGGGTCCTTTGACACAAACAGGATGTTGTATGAGGTGAAGTGGGGGGTGTTCTGAGAGGGAGATGGAGGATCACGACGACTGCAGAGAGGGAACAGACTGCTCTCTAGTGTGCACATTCTCATACTGTGGCTGCATTTAATCTATCGTGCACCATATTCTGTCAACTTCCACAACAGGTTCAACATCAGTACAATGAATTTGCGGTTGCTTTTATGGAAAAAAAATCATTGCAGTTTGCATATATTTTTTGTGTTTTTCCATACATTAAGATAATCTTTACAACTTGTAAATCTACAGGAATAAAAATGTTTAAAGAACTCAGACAATCATTACATATTTAGTCATTGATAAAATTATCAACGTTGTAAGTACAGCTGTTGTGGTGGTGTTCTTTGAGCAGGGTTGGAAAACAGGTTAAGACTTGATTGGTTCTTATAGACTTAGGGATGATTAAGTAAGTTTTAAATTGGCGTTTTGTTGGTGGGGGCGTAATATAGTGTCTGAAGTAAGCCCTGCCTGTAAAGAAGAGCAGAAGATTTGAGAACCTTCTGGCAATAATGTCTGTAAAAACTGTTTTGCTGGGGATGAGGATTAATACATTTCATCTGAGCTAATTATCAGTGGTTCTGAAGTGAAATACTATTAACAGAAAATGGCAGTGATTAGTAAAATGGACAGACATTTTTAAAGTATTTTTTGGAAATATTACAGGAAATAATTGATATAATATGCAATAATTCTTGTAATCACAATATTGCCAAAACCTGAAGGGACTGATAAAGATATACATCAAATTACCTTCTTTTCATCCCACAGCTTACAGGAAATTCTCTCAGGTAAAATCCCATCATATACTAATAATCCATATTAGGATGAAGGATATGATGAAAATATTTCCACTTGACTGCACTAAATAAAGTATAAATAAAATTCATCTATTAACCAGAGCAAACATGCATTACATGATGCAATATATACACAAATAATGTCAAGGAATCATACATAAAAAAAACAGATTAATTTCATGTTGAAATTATTATTAGATGGCATAGTTTCAAAACTATTACACATGCCTGTATTTTTGTCTATGAGCTTCTGCTGAAATTGTTTTTCAGAGTCTTCATATATACAGTGTGTTTTCATCTAAAACTCATCTCAACAGTCTGTGGCAGTGAAAGGGCAATGTATTGCATTCATTAACGCCAAACAAGTATCTGAAGAAATGGCCATTTCAGGATGAAACATAAAGGTGCAATGGTTGTAAAATACCCACAGTGTACTTTTCAACAGGATGAATACTAATATGGTGAACAACTAAAGGAAAAGCCTGCATACACTGCATGTAGTGCTCAATTTAAAAAAACACTGCATTTTGTGGTTATTTGTTAGAGGACATGTTGTAGAGAGTTACGATGGCCTAAAGTTACCATATGGGATTTATTATCCATTTCTTATTTATGGTACCAAGGGCACTTAAAGATTCAGCTAAGCTGTTAATCATAACCCACCATATCATATTAATGCAAATGACTGCAGTATGTACAGCAGGGCATCAAGATATGGACAAAGATTTATTTTTCTCTTCATCTTCACATATTGGCTAGAAGCCTCATTAAGTTGCATGTTTAAAGCGTCAAACATGCAACTGAAGGGTGAATTTGAGGTTGTGAAGCTTCATTTGTATAAATATTGGATGATGTCTGGCATAGAGACCAGAACTGGCACTGCTATTGATTTCATTTCACTCTTTTCTTAAATAAGCAACCAGGGCAAAAGGTGATGGAGAACGGCTTTGAATATTTTAAAAGCTTTGAGTCCTGAGGGCTGACATTAAACTACTTTAGTCTTATCTCTATCCCTTCTCACTTTTACCCTCCACACCCCACCCCATGTCCACAGGACACACTGTAGAAAAATGCAGAGAAAAACATCAATTCATCTAACTGACAATAGATCAAATCTCTGCTTGACCTAAACCTATGGTGATAATTCCCTGAGGGGAGACATGGGCTCTCAGACAGCATCCATTATAAATGTCTTGATTGATGAAGATCGGTAAAAATCAGAAAAGATGAGAGGAAACCAAAATGATCATTGTGATAACAAATGTATTAATCTCTCCTTCATATACCATAGTATATAATATACACACAAGCCCACATCTCACTATACTTGTGAGGACACTCACTGATATAATGCATTCCCCTGACCCTAATGCTAAGCATCACAACTAAATGCATAACTTATCCTAACCTTAATCCTTATCCTAAGCCTATGCCTAAAACCTAGTCTTAACCCCAAAATGCTCTAACAATATTTAAACAAAACCTGTCCAGAGAAGGACATAGAGAAACACATACTGGTTATTCAGAATAATACCCAAGCAGCTATAAGGAATACCATGGCCTTTACATCACCAAGATCCCCCATTAAATTAATCTACTCATTTGGGTTCACTGAGTTAGATGTGGGCACCAGTATCTTTTGGAAGACATCAAACAAACCTACCTGACAATCAGTGGTTGTATGCACAATACACATGCTAATAGAGCTGAAGCTATTTCCTTGTAGCTTCTGTGTACAAATTGAAACGTGGCAAATGCACATGTAGTTATGAATGCAAAGCAGAGAGGTCACTCAAGAATGATAGATATGAAGGTGGAGTTACTGACACAAATAGTAAAGGTCACAATAGTGAAATATGAAAATTCACAGGGGATGTGGGGTGCAAAAGGGGGACATTTTGCAAGTGCTGAACATAGAGCAATGGTCACACTTAAAGGTCAACTAAGAATAAAGAGACTCTACAGATTCAAATTATATATGTAGTTGCTAGCTAAGCTTCAAATAACAAACTGCTGCCTCACCATCAATCAGCCAGTAGACAATACTAGTTTTGTCAGAACCTTGACTATAACTGTGTAACAATAAAATGAATAAGAAAACAGCACATTACTAAAAATCAAACAATGGAATACTGTTTACAAAAACTGTGTCTGTGTGTTTATGCCAGACTGCATGTACTTTTGCCTGAGCACTGTTCTGTGTATCACTGACCAAAAATCCTTGCACAGATCACTGCAAAATTTCTTGGAACACAACCTACAGCGAAGAGCGGCCTTAGAGACACAAATGGTTCCCTAAAAAATAAATTAACCTGGCTTCCTGTGAGGGTTATCGATCGGGCAACATTCTGCCATCTCATTGGGACTGGGACTGTGCTGCATAATAAACGCTTAACACCCCCTCATAACTGGATGGAGAGCTAAATCATGGGTAGCAGCATGGTCTGCAGTAGGCTGTGAGAAGCTGGTGATGACTAATGACAATGTGTGGGTGGCTTTCCTGTGCTTCTTTTATAACAGGTGGGTTATCAGGATCAATATCCTAATCATCTTCAACATTATCTTTGAATCCAAAACCTCTAACACCCAATTTCTCTCTTAGAATACATTCTAGTCTATTAGAGAATATATTGCTAATGCTGTTGTGTGATATTACTAGCAAAATCCTGGTGTTTACACAACCTACATGTTCAATCAGAGGATTAATTGGGGGATGACAAATGGAAATTGCAGTCACACAATGTACAGTATAAATGTTTCTTCCTTAAATAAGAGATGTTCATATACATCAAAACCAGGGAAAACTTACTTTGCCTCCTAGCCCTATTTATGAAGCGTGGACAAACTGTTTAAAAATATAAAAACCTTTACCAAAACAGGTCCAATGACCTGTGATTACACTCATTGCCCAGGCTACCTAGAGTTCTCTATCTCCACTGCTTTATTTAAATGCATCGTATTATTATTGTTATTATTATCATTATTATTATTATCATTATTATTATTATTATTATTATTATTATTATTATTATTATTATTATTATTATTATTATTATGCAAATTATGGAAAACCACAATGTCCCAGTATGTTGAATTTCATGT
>OMLM01008400.1:0-32020 GCA_900302695.1 Helostoma temminkii
GGGCTTTTTTTGGTTTGTTTGTTTTTATGTCAGGGGGAAGCACATTATGTAGCATAAACCAAACATCCTGAAGCCAAATAATTGCCCTTGACCTGTTTTGGGAATTTATATGTACACCACTGTTTATTAAAAGATGTTTCCGAAAGCAAACATGCTCCTTTTCATTATGTACTTTGTACTTTTCATTCTGATGTGATTCAATCTGTTTTCTTGTCTTTTCTTGCTTTTTGAGCCCTATACAGCTGTCAAATACTTCCATTATTTATAACTGACAGCAGCTTTTATATGAATTGGTTTCTATTTCTTGGCATTTTAAGAAAATTGCTTTCTGTCTATAATTAGACACATTATAACTGGAAAGTGTGTGTGTGTACGTTCCCCCCAAATATGCTTCCATAGTCTGAACAATCATCTCAAAATCCTCTGTTATGCTGCTGATAGATGTTGATTTGAGGGCTTTAAAAGAATTCTGAGGAATCATTTCACATACGGTCATGGACCTATACTTGCTAACTTGCTAATGTTTAGTCATTATAGTGAATAAACAGTGGCACTATTTCCATTTTTGACTCTTCCACTGGTGCATAAGTTTGATTTTTGGGTGTAACTTTGACAGCAGTGAAGGAAAACAACAGCTGTTATCTTGACAGAAAGGACTGTGGTTGGTTGATAAAGTGGCTGATTTTTACCACCATTAGCGGCTGCCACATACCTTTATTAACACTTGACAGTGCTGCCCATCTGCTGTGACTCAGAGCACAGCGAGTCCTCTTGGACCGATCAAATCTTGCCAGTATGGGAGAGTGTTGTTGAACAGTTCCATCTTTCTGTCCCTCCTCTAATCCTCTTATTTTATTTTTTTCTGGGCCGATCTGCCTCTCAATCACTCCCTCCCTTCTTTCTTAGTCTCACTTTACAGACATTGACACAGACCCTCACACTCTCCCCTGTCTTTCAATGTCACTCTTAATCTTCTGGCTCAGTCTCCCTCTATCGCTCTCTCCCTACTAGTTTCTGTCACTGCCTTCATGCCAATGTCTCTTCTTCATGCATCAGTCTGGCTCAGAATTACACCAGAGAGAAGCAAACAAGGAAATAACTGTCTATTTCCTTTCCTCTTTTCTTCAGCTCCTGTTTTGACATTACTTATGATTAAAGTTATTATAGCGAGGCTCTATCTGCTCTCACCTCATCTGATTGGATTATATAGAAAAATCTGAGGAGGTGGGGAAGCTTCTGAAAATGAAATTGTGTATTAATAATACTTCATTTCTGTTGGCTGCTCAAGCTGAGCTTGGCCATAATGTCGACTTTCAAAGGTAGTTAAACAACAGGAGGGGGGCAATTAAAGGTCTCATACCCTTTTGGGGGTTAAAAAAGAGGTCTCTGGCGTCCCCAGAATCTGTCTGTAAATTTTGTGCGTCTGTTTACAGACAGTTTAATCTGTGCCTCCATGCAGGGAGACCCCATGTGGGGATACAGTGAAGTCATGGAGACAGATTAAATCTGCAAACTGACAAGAACACTGTAAACACATCGTAAGGATGTAATATCAGCCTCAATCTTGTCATTTAGAAATCAGCTTCAACCCTAGTTTAACAAACAAAGCAGCAGGATAAGGGACAACAGACAGCTGAATTGAATGTAGCCAGTTTACATAATCACATCATATATCATATAGTACTGATGTTACATAACTATGCCTAGTAAACACGATCCAGCCTAATAAACCCATAAAAATAGCTTCAAAAGTTTTGCACCATGTCTCTAGTCAACTCTAGACAGTTCTGATGTGAAACCAAACTAGACCCAAACTAGACCCAGGTGTGGGTCACAGACAGTCAGAATCAGTGCATCTTTGAGCTCAGTCTTAATCCAGCAGCCATGAACTGATTGTCACTCCGATGTGCAAACACAAAGATACTGATCTTGCCTGGATGTCGGAAGTGTAGACCTAACAGTGGCAGACACCGAGCACTCAGCAGAGGCTGTAATGGATGGTGACTGGCCAGAGCCAACTATGACATCCCCCTATGTCCCCCCCAAGTCTACTGCTAACCCATTTGGTGTATGTCTAGACAGAGACATATAAATGTATATAACTGACTAAAAATGGAGTTTGCACAATAGGGGACATTCGAGGCCTGGCCTAAATGTGGTTACTACTGTAATTTGGCTCAGTGTCATATCTGGTCAACCCTGCGTATGCCCTGCAGGAGTTGCTTGTTCTCCTGTATAATAAATGTCCACCATCATTAATCAGAATGGCCACTGCTGTTATTATTACGTCTGATGACCTTTTGAGGTGCCTCCAAGCAAGTGTCTGGACTAACAGCTTCTGCACCTTTGTCCTAGTACAGGTGAACAGAGAGTCCTAACATCAATAGAGACAGACAGAGAGAAAGAGTGAAAAAAAGACATAGAGAAAGATAACATCAGATGTTGTAGTCAGCATTGTGTTCCTTGCCTCCTATCCACATGGCTCTTTCTAGTTAACATCAAATTGTGTTTTGTTTTGCTGGAGATGCCAGTGTGGTTTGGGTGAGGACCAGAATCACAATATGTGGACACAGAAGTAAACCTAGTATTGCTTGACAGCTGTGAGCAAGTAGCTCACTACAGCTCAACATCTTCACATTGTGCTCTTGTAGCATTAACTGAAAGTAATGCTACATAAGCATTACTCCTGTATTCTACCTCACTCAGTCTGGATTTTGACCCTGCCAGCCTAGCTTCAACATAATAATTTCAAATATAATTTAGCCTACCTTTTATTATAATGAGATTACATTTACAATTACAAAGTATGTCCTGCAACAAGGTTAATTACTTTTGATGTCCCAACTCATAATGTCGCACAATCCATTAATTTGATAAAAACTTTTTTTATAATAAAAAATCATCAATCGTCTAATCTAATCTAAAATGGTCTAATCATCTACCTCTGAAACAAATTACATCTCAGTCTGGATTTGTTTCTTTTCCTACTCAAATAGGATATCATAAAAACTGTAACAATAACTGACAGAGTAAGATCAAACCCAAATGATATCCAAATCTATTTCCCTATTTGCACATATAGCAGAAAGGTTTGCTACAAAAAAGAAATTACAGTCAACATGTCCTTCTTAATTTCTAAAAAACACACATTTCATTCAATCCTGCTGAGCCCCCAACTTTAATACCACCCCCACACAGAGCCTCTTCCCTACTTGGTGTCTCTTTTTATTTATATGTAATTTATGAATATGTAATCACACTTCTGTTTCTATAGTGAGAAAGAAAGTGATTATCGAGGTATGGCAAATATACACAAAAGCAGGTGTCTGGAGAATGCAAGTGTAAAAATGGAGCTGATTAAATCTAAGAGTAGCAGATAATCACAGTTTGCTAAAACTCACATGTACTGTACACGTCTGTCATTGATATCAACTGACAAAGGTATAAAGAATTATTTCTTCATACCATTACCTTTCCTACTTCACAAGCACAAGAACGGGTGCAGTGAAATGTCTTCCACATCAAAATACCACACAAACAAAAATAAATATGGGAAGACAAAGAGAAAAATAGAAGCAAAAAAGCAAAATGTTATGAAGGTGAGACAAATGCCAACAATGGACAGTTTTGTTCAACAAAAAAAAACTCACAGAGACACATGATGAAGGCTCAGGTGCATCAAGTGCACACAGGGCAAAAAGAATAAGTTTTAAGAAAACACAACATCCAGGCTGCCTCAGCTGTGGCCACTGATCTTATCTCACTTACCGCTTCAAAACAGAATTTGTATATGACATACAGTAATAACTCTTTCCTTCTTTCCAGCTACATGGGAGTCTAAATCAGGGATTAAGGAGTGCAGTGTGTCAGAGCATGAGAGAGCCATCAGTGGGATAAAGTAAGTTTTGGAGGAGATTAGAGCATGGGTCAGCTTCGCTTTTAGGAGAGAGAAAGAATAAACATCATCATTCTTGTGTCCAGGAGATTGTTTGCCCTGGTGCTCACAGTGCTTACAGTAGAGCGTACATCATGTTGATCTAAAAAATGAAAAGGTAAGGTTTGAAATGTAGCAGCTCTAAAGCTAATATATGACACCATATTCTGTGTCTGTTATTTTTTATTCAGCACAGACATTTTTGACAATATGCTTACACATTGAACAGGATTGTTGTTAAATATGATTCATTCACACATGTACGTCCTCAACAAAGTGCCAAACAATGTTACTGGGCACCTATGATCAACAACAATATGCATGACTT
Source organism: Helostoma temminkii (assembly GCA_900302695.1). Lineage (NCBI taxonomy): Eukaryota > Metazoa > Chordata > Actinopteri > Anabantiformes > Helostomatidae > Helostoma > Helostoma temminkii. The sequence goes on from OMLM01008400.1 coordinate 4,263, forward strand.
TGGTATTTTTATTATTAAATTGGTCAGTTATGGGCTGTTTTTCTATTGTGACAAGACTCCTGTTAACACTGAGGAAATTGACTGTGATTGTTTCTCAGCAGCAAGAAAGCAAGAAGTGAAGGAAGCAAGAAAAAAGGCAGGATGAACAGACAGATAAACAGGTGGCCAGGGAGGTCAGTCACTCCATGACCAGGCAGCAGCTTATTATTGATATGACTACTGAAACCGATAGCTTCACCACCCCTCTTTGGAAAATAATACAACGGCATGTCGGTCTGGCTGTAATTCAGCACTCAGTCAGTCAGTAATAATGACTGATGCTTCAAATTTGCTACTGACTCATCATCTTCTCCATCTCGTTCGTTTGCTCTGCCCCTGATCAGCACTGATTATAGGTAGACACTGATGCCATTAACAGTGATTACTCTACATTTGTTTAACACATTCACTCTCTAATTAAAGCCAACCGTGACCCTGCATCTCCCCATGCTCACACACACTGCATAATATGCTCTATTAATGAAACATGAGCTGCACCCAACACACCGAGCCCTCTTTCACTTTCTCGTTACTCTACTCTCTCTCTCCCAAGAGTGTGCAGCCAGAGGCATCGCTAGTGGTGAGGAGCTGGTTTATGAGCTGGAGCTGCATTATACACACCCAGACACACACACAGACAAAACAGATGAGCTGTTATGGTGAACAACTCACGTCATCCTGCTCTCTACAAATCTGACCTTTACTTTAGTCAACACATAGATGAAATGAAACTGTGAGCACGCTGTGAAGAATTTCTTTCTTCCATATACACACAATTAAAATTCCTATGCATCATTTACACAAACTGCTTTATATTTGCAGTGTAGTCCACATTTAGTCATGAGCGTAGCATCATTTAGCTTAATATTACAATAGTAGGCAATTTGTTCTCTATATTTTCCCATTCCCAACTGCACTATCTAAGGCAAAGTTTATTAACTTATAGTTGAAACGAGATGCAACAAGAACTACAGCCACATTAATAAGTGTAGCATTATTTTTCCCAGAGTTTAATTGAAGGCATCAGTAACATTCATAATTATGAAGCTACAGCCCTCAGCACAAACTGCCATCTTAGCTTAGCACAGAGACTGTAAGATGTGGGGAAACAGCTAAGTCTGGCTATGTACAAAGAAAACATAATCAACACAAAAAACCCACATAGAACTGCTAACACCACACTGTCACTTTTATACTTCAATTATCCTACAGATTAAACTAATGAGATATAGTATGTTAAGTAGCTTAAGAGGCATTGCTGGGACAGCTTATACTAAGTCACTGGTTATTCACAGTTTTAGTCATTTGGCCGACGCTTTTATCTAAAGCCACTTACAAGTGATGGAAACAGAGGAGGAGCAGGAGCCGCCTGCAGTACACTGTCTTGCTCAAGCACCATATGTGGTTGATCTCCATGCCACCCTGCTGAAGTGAGGTTCAAGTACAGCAAACTCTGCTTAAGCACTGTAATTCTTGAATGTGTGAATGTAGTTTATTTTTACTACAATTTACAACTGTTGATCGTGCTTCCATTCTGCATATTGTCACGACAATGCACCACAATGATTCTGGCTTATTATCTCATTTCAGTAAACACTGGAGTCCTGCATAATTCAAAGGGGAATTTGGATTTGAACAGGAGACCTGCAGTCAAACGATCTACCACTGAGCTATACCCCCTGAAAATGATGTGCAAAATCCCTCCTGAGATCCTGTTTGAAAGCATAAAATATGCAGTACTTTCTCCTCTCTTTTGTTGTGTATTCATATTCATGTCCTGTGTTTGACTTGCAATTCATTTGATCCCTGCTGAATTATTTTAGCTGCCATGATGACTCAGCTTGCCCAAAGGGATCAATAATGTTTCTTTCAAGCAAAACTGCACATAAAACAGGCTACTCTCATGACTATTGGTTTGTGTTATTGTAATGTTTTGCTCTTATAAACCAATCAATCAGGATTACATGGTTGTTAATTGAACACTGGGCTAACTGCTGCTATGTGTGTTCTTTCTTGACTGAACATCAGGTTAAAATCAATCAGTGTCTATATTTACACATTTCATGCACACACGCACACACACATAAACACGCAGACAAACTTGAGTTTATGAATAAAACCAGGGCATAGATATGGTGTGCATCAATACAGATTTAATCAGCTTACTGTTTTTAGCTTTGATAAATGATTATAATGACCCAATTTTTTTGCTGGTTATTTGAAGATGTAGCACAAGGTAGCTGTCACATTTCCTGACTGTTCGCTTGTAACACATCTAATTACTGGTGGAGGTTGACTGGAGCACAGGGCGGTAATCAAAGCCAGCTTTGACTGATGAAGGAGCAAACAAGATGAATATGAAAAAATAAGGGTAATGTTGAGTATTGTGATGTGGATGTCAACAAAAGGGAGTGTAATCAACCCTAAACTGTCTTGTCTGGTGATCAGGCCTCATCTGAGGTGACACAGATCAGTGGCTAAAAAAAAATCACATCTAATGTCTGCCAAGATAAATCATGTCAGCTTCTTGTTTTGAGAGACTCTTTTTATGCTCATGATTATGCAAATACCTTTACAGCAAAGTAGTATGTGTTTTCTTAACCCGCATCATCAATTCATTGGACACTTGACTCATTACAATTCAATTTCACTTTAATCTTGGTCTGCAGAACTACAATACCTGCAGCACACTCAGCATAATCTGCACCATATGAAGACACAAAGTGATTTGTTCCACCTAAAAGATAAATAATCATTGTCACTGTCTCAAGAAGGGAAACAAAGCAAATAAAGCAAAGATTACAAATTGCAGATGTTGAAAAAGTACATATATTGACATGGAAATAACCAAATAGAGGCTTCAAAGACAAACAGTAGGGAAGCAAAGGAGAGGTTTGATGTACAATGTGACATGACTTAATTATCGAGAAAAAATTACAAACAGCCTCCTGGTGATGGTGAGTCACCGAGGAGCATTTTAAAGTAGAGGATTGGGAGGAAAAACAAAACTCTTCATGCCAACAGACCAAATGTACTGAACAAAATAGTAAATTGTCCAATGTCCCAGCTGGGAGAAAAGCTTATTTTCTGAATTCACAGCTCCTAACACAATGTCAAAGAGCCTTAAAACTAATCAGCTCTTCTTCAAATGACTTTCAGTTTCACCTGCTCCAGGTTTCTAGGAACTGGGACCTCCTGTTTGGAAAACCAATTTTGTAATCCAGATGAATTTGTGTTAGCAAATATTGTTGTAATAAATAAACAATATGTGCCATTCTTAGTCTGCCCAAAAGTCTGTTTACTGCCTTTTCTTCAAGTGAATTTACAGCATCATTAAGTTTGACTGAAGGCAATCAAACAACATGGTGGGAGCCAAATCTGGTCCCCTCAGAGTGTTCATTCATGGGGCAATCACAATCCGCTCACAAAGCATATTGTCATTTTGTGTTTCTTCCACTGTTCAAGGGAGTTTTTCCACTCCACTGTTGCCTAGTGGTTGGTAAAGTGCAATTTATTGGGGCTTTGTACTTCGCTGTACTAAGTTCTTGAGATGATTTTTGTTATTATTTGGGGAAATAAAAGTAAAACTGAATTGAACCGAAAATAAACAAGATGTGAATCACAGTATGTATGACGTGACCATTTTGTGCTCACTGGTAATACGTGTTTGCTTGCTTCAACAGTTGTTTATACTTAGATGCATTCACTGCATGAATTGCCAAAGATCTGCAGCGATACACATTTTGATGCTGACCATGTTCACACTGAGCAGAAGACACCCTATCTCGTGGTTATTTGCTTAATCCTGTCAGTTTAGCAGGCTCGTGGTGGTGTTACAGCTGCAAAATGCTCTCCTCAAACGGGGCCATGGGAAAAGGGAGAAAAGGGAGGGGAGAAGAGGTTTTGGGTCATCTATTCTGGAGGAAGCATGCTAAATCAGGACATGATAACTGTATGGTTAACCTACTTCAGTTTATCTTCATGTTTTGGGGCTTTCTGTTTTTCTCCTTCTGTGGTTGCTGCTTTTTCCTACATGTTCTGCAGAGGAGGCAGGAAAAGAGAAATGTAGGTTAATACTCAAATTATAAAATTGTCTCCTGTGTGGAATAAAGAATAAGGTTTTGTTGATAAGAGTGAAAACGAGAACAGCAACACCGCAGACAGCCTCACTTTATCACAGAAATGACCAGAATTGCATTAGCACCTAGAAGCTTCAGATGTTTCATTTTTTATAGCACATCTTCAATAAAATATGTTATTTGCTCCTGCAATTAATCAAACATGGCCTTTTGTTTTTGTTTCTTTGAGAGGGATACAAATTATTTTTTATTACATCTTTAGCTACTATAGAGGTAAATAAGAAACGTAAAGTTTTTATATTGTTGGTTAACTACAAGGTAGCAATCATAGAAAGCGCTCCTCTGTTACCATGTGTTGTGTTAGTGATAAAAAAGTGCTGTTTTTACCGTAGTTAAGACATTAAGTAAATAATTTTGTTACTTGTCAAGAACCAGTTCTTGTAGGTCAAAGCAATTTTATTCATAAGTTGTAATCACTGGGAAAAATGATTCACAACAAAATAATTTTTCAAGGTGACTGAAATGTTTTATTGGTGCATTTCTGCCCTTGAGTGGGCAAAACAATGTCAGGGAAATATACACCCCCTTCAATTAAAGACGCAAAAGTAAGATTAATGTGAACAGATTTTACTTGTTTTTTCTGCCTGAGTCACAAAGTGCGGATGGTTCACCTTAGTTGTCAAAATGAATCACTTATACAGCTTTTAAGCCACCAATAATCTCTGACCCTTATAAAGTCTGTACTCTTAGTTTAATACGATTTTTACATTGAGGAATAAATAAAGATAAACTGCCAACGTCAGCAGCCAAAACCCTTTGCAACTATGGAATCATGTAATCTGCTGATTTGCAGGAGATATAGTCAACATTTTGACCTGAGTAAACTTTCATTACAGTCATCAGTAAAACTTACAACACGGCACTGAACTAGACACCTCACATTTCCCAGTCTTATATGGTTCTTTAACACTGAAGTAAATGTATGTTCCTCAGAAACAAAGATATGTTTAAAGATTCTTATCCATTTTCATGTTGATTGGTCCTCACCATGCTATTTACAGAGCAACTACTAATAAAACAATTCAAAATCCATCCAGTACCTATTTAATGTTTCCCTAGAGCTAGATCAGGCAATCATGAATGTTGAATGAGAGTCCCAGTCTCCCTTGCTGTGATGGTATTATTGTGATTTTTTTCTTGGTACTGTTTTGTGATGCGCATGTTGCAAAAATCAAGCTCAGCATGGAACACCAAAGGTCATGCTCACTATGCGGATAATTGGCATGGCCTTTCCAGATAGCCAGAGGGTGATGGTAAGGGTGTGGTTAACCATGTGTGATTCCGCTTTGATAGTGCAGGCAGCGTGCTCACTCTTGTGGGACTTCGTGGCACCAGTGGAAAACAATTACTAACTCTGCAGTCAACAAGAAACATCTAATCGCTCAAATACTTTTTACACCTGCTGAACACCTGCTAAACACAAGCCGTTTTGTTCTCACTGACGAGATGAGAAACAGAACAAAGACTTAAGAAAACCTGGTTTACCATGTCACCATAGAAACAAGCAGGAGAGAGGTCTGTTGACTTTGGAAGCCTTGCCATGCATTATTACAGACAACATCACAATCTTAAGAAGCGGTCAATGTCTGAAAGATGCATTTATCACAGTTTGAAAATGGGTGGTAAAAGATATTCAGTAACTTTGTGGATGTAAGAGGCACTGTCAGCTGCAGTGGTATTGATTCCTCCTCCAGCTTCACACGACTGTTGTACAGTAAGTAACGTATAAGAGGTAGCATAGCAGCATTACCTCTTTAGCGAAAGAAAGAATGTAGTCTTAGGAATGCAAAGACAAAAGAACGAGCTTCACCACAGCAAAGAAAACCACAGCAGCAGGAGTACACCAGCCAAATTCAACTGACAAAATGTTAAGGAGCTTAGCTGAAGCTTTAAAATGGACTCTGCTGAGCCCTGACGTGCCAAGAATCAAACTAAATATTTGAAACACTTTAATATTATACATTTAATTTTCTACTGGGTACATCGTGCCTTGTAAATGTATCAGACAATACAAAGGCTGCTTTGAATAACTTTTTCATCCTAAATCTAAATTGCAGAAAAATGTGACACATATTATTTAAACTAATAAGCTTGTTAAATGTCCTCTTCAAGCTGAGTCAGCTAACCTGGGGGAGTTCTTTAATCAAAAACTCTGGTTTCAACTTTTCCAAAGTAATAATCTGCCTCGTCTAATATAATTATTTAAAGATCTGTTTGGACTGTTGCACAGGCTCTCTATGTAACTGGTACTTCAGCTATCGAATGCAATGCAACTGTTCTGCCATTAGGCTTATGGTAAGCTAGCTTTACGATATTAATGTTCAGTTTTCAGAGAGTTATTCAGAGAAAACACATTCACTTTATAAAGTTATAATTTATGACAAAGCTGTTGTGCTGAATTTAACCGCATAGTTGTACCTCATAAAACGGCCACTGCACGTTCATACATATAAGTTTTAAGCGTTTCAGATGTTTCAATTAGTAGCCATCATAAGAGAGACTGTTTGAGTGGTCTCAGTCATTTTACAGCCTGACACGACCCCAAACCTATATAAATACATAACATACTTTTTTTATATTTATCTTTAGCAACAACAAATGCAAGAAATCTTGCAACAGTGAATATATGGGCGTACAGAGACATGGTCTTAACATCATGCAGAAAAGACAGGACTGTCACAAATTAAATCCACATGGAAACCACAGTACCTGCAACAACTGTGTGTGAAGTGTCTCTAGGAGATCTGGTGCTGTTTGTAAAGGCAAAGTGTGGTCACACCAAATTTTAATTTAATGCATTTTATTTACAGCAGTTGAGCAAGAAATAAAAAAAACACATTTTATTTAACGCATTATTTTTCCTTTCTTTTAGTTAATACAAAATTTTACTGCCTTTGTTCTTCTACGGTTCCCTCATCGACATTTTAATGGGTGTCCATGACCAAGAAAAAGATGGGCATTAGAATTTTGTTTTCAAAAACCCATCCCAAGGCTTGTCACCCATAAAGATTTCAGTGTCATCCAGTAAATGCTGCTTGCAGCTAAACTAGCTCTTTGTTTTGTATTGGAGCTGTGTCAGTTTGCTTTCCCTTCAAAAATATTTTCTTTAGTACCGAGCTGTGCCCAGTTGTGATTGATGCCTTGTGTTACAATAAACTAAAAGTCTCAATTTGATCCATGTTTGTTTCATTTGTGCAGGGCTGAAGTTTCATTTACAGTCTAAGAGTCTCTTATCTGGCCTGTCATTTCATTGTATCCTAAGAGTCCTTAATTTCACTAACGGACAAGGCCATAAACCTACTATTGGTGATTAATATGCAGTTCCAGTAATAACGGAAATTGTTGCAGCTCTACAGAAAACCTAGTCATTCTTGCTTTACTGTAGGCCACACAAGGCCAAAATCTTAAATAGTTTAACCTCAGCAGAACAGATTTGACAGCTGAGACTCATCCACCCCCAAAGTGACATTCTACTGTGACTCAGCTCTTAGTCATGTGTAGCCCTTTGTTCATATTTAATGGACTCCATGATATTCAGCAAATGTCAACCAATACATGCAGCCAAGGCTAGACTCTAGTTTGGAGGAGAACAGCTGTTTCAACATGCCGATTATGTTTCTATAAGTTAACAGACTGAACAACTAAATCTGTTCAGAGACCATAGCTCTTTAGTGTTTCACACACTCAATACATTTAAAAAAAAAACAAAAAAAAAAAAACAATTTAGGTCAAAATGCAACAAATTTTATTGGGTCAAGCATCATACCACAAAATTATCTTTTCAAGAAAGACCTGCTGTCTTACAGATATTCAATCTGAGATTCTGAAACATCTTAAATCAATGTTTTAAGTAACATTACTTTTAAATTAAAAGAGACCCAATTTTCAATTTCTCAAAAATAAAATGGTTCAACTTTAAAGCTGACAAAGCCTTCAAAAATTACAAACTCAGTGTCAAAATGGTGTCTATTCATTTAACATTTTAGTGGCAAGACTTCAGGCTTCTCCTCCAAAGGACGCTGCTGTTTGATACTGAATAGGTTGCGCAGGTTGACTTCAGGGTCAACATAGTGTGGGATCTTGCGTTCATTGAAGAGGCCCGCAAGGTTGGTTTCCACTTTGGCACGTCTGGAAATCCTCATGCGCAAAGTGAAGAGACGACGCAGATCATCCTCCACGAGGGGCAGATGGTGTCCATTCAAACGCTTCTGCCAGGATTTCTTGGGCCGCTGACGTTTCTGATGGGATTTTTTTTAAAAAGTGAGATATTTTATTTAGTTTGCCACTATGCTTGCTGTGTAGCCACCTGTTTAAGCATACACTATCAATTATCACTATCAATCAAACAATCAACCCAAACTATCTAAGGAAGGAAATGGAAATGTATTCCCTCAGCTATCTCAAAACCTGTGCCTGCTTTCAGCAGGTTTAAAGACAAAGACATTCAAAAATCTATAGCTCCATTAGTCCACCTCTGCTCTTACCTTCAACATCATGGCGCTTGGATCATGACGAATCAGATGTCTGGTCATGCTTTCCTGTTGAGTACAACATTTTTTTGCATGTTCATGTGTAGAAAAATTGTCACAGTTGAAATGTAGTCTCAGGTTTGTATAACATCTCATAAATTTTTATTTTTTTTAATTCTTCACAAGGTCCTTGTGAAAAACAAAACAAATTTGATACGCTACATACCCGCATAGCAAACATGCGTGGGCAGTCAGGGAAGGAGCATTTGTACTTGAGGAGCTCAAGATGCACCTTACGGATGTGGTGCTGCAGGTTGAAGGTGGTGGAGAAGTAGGCCTGGCAGTTTTCCCTGGGACAAACCAGCACAGGCTTATGGGAAGCATGGGTCTGTTTGTGCCTCCGCAGAGCATCTGCTTTCTTGAACGCCTTCTTACACACTTGGCATGAAAATGTGGCTAGAACACATTTTAAAAATAATTATTAAGTACCCCCCTTTGCCACCAAACACTGAAAGATAAATTCTAATTTTGTCCTTTCCTCAAAAACATTTGGTGGACTGCAAAAATTTTGTTCCATGAATATGCACCTGAGTGTTTGGCCATGTGCTTCTGAAGTTTTCCCCAGGTGTGTTCCTGTGCGTCACAGTCTGCATGAAAGCAGCGGTAACCTGCGGGGATCAAAACACGAAGCCACACACAAAGTCACAGCATCAGGAAATGAAAAGAAACCATCCACTATGTGAGTCATTTGTCCTGAAAGAATTCTAAGCAATGCAAAAAAGGAAAAAAATCTCTAATGAAGGGACAGTTTATGGACAGACGATAAGTAAACAAACCTGAATGCTTCTTCTCATGGGCTTTGCGGGCAATATGGGAGTCAAAAGTGGCAGTGCATCCATCCTTTGAACACCTGAGAACCCCACCGGGGACAGAGCATTAAATAATTTTAAACAATGCATTTCAAGCAACACCTGCTGAAACTGCAGCCACTCTGAAGTAACTAACCTGTTCTGCATACCTGGTTAATTAAATGCTAAGTGCGTGAAGCTTTAACAAAAGATTTCAGTACATCACAGGTCATAACTACAGAATTTCCTTTTCTATGACACTAAATGTTTCATTATGCAGACATACTTGAACTTAGCAGACAGGTCATGTTCCTTTAAGTGCAGTTTAAACAGTCTGCGTTTTTTGAAGGTCAGTGAGCAGTCTGGCTGTTTACACTGTGGGAGGATGAAATGGGTTAAAAATGACAAAATGGCTTGAAAACTTGTTATGCATCTGTTGGGATCAAAGTAGTTGCTACTTAAAATGCGTTGTTTTGGCACCATCTTGTGGATAAATCTAAGCGCTTACACAAACCTTAAAATATTTCGTTTTCTCTCCGTGGGCGTAGCTCACATGTCTCTTCAGTTTGCCTGCGTGGAAGAAACTCTTCGTGCAGGTTGCAAATTTGCATCTGGAGAAAGCAAAGTTCAAATAAGGTCGTGACTCGGAAGTAGCAACGTTACATATGACACTTGCGACTTACTTGAATTGCTTCACCCCTTTGTGCTGAAGCATGTGACGGCTCAGGTGGGATTTCCTGGAGAAACTACGACCACAGCCAGCGACTGTGCACTGACACGGACGCTGTGGATATTATTTGGTAAAAAAAACATTAATATCCACATCAAATAATCGGCTACAGAAGTATCTGGACTACACTCACCGCTCCAGTGTGCACAGTCTCATGCTCTTTCAGCTTCCATTGCTTGGTGAAAGTCGCTCCGCAGTTAGTGTGCGCACAGCTGAACTGCTTTCGTGACGAGCCACCGGCAGGTTTCCCACTGCGAACACCATTCATTACGTCCCGATGCGTGAGCACCTCAGCGAAGAAGAGACCTAATGGAGAGGCCGCCGCGTTTATCAGCCACTCTTATAGCGCCATCGAAAGCTTAATTGGTTGATTTGAGGTTTGTCAGCAGGTGGTGAGTCACTGAGGCGACACTCAGAAAGTAAAGCTGAAACTAATTAACGTAATTAAGGTAAAAAGGTGTGTGAGTATAAAATATTGTTAGTGAAATGAAAAAAGTAACATTTACAGAGGGTGGAACAGCATGACAAAACATAATACGAAATAAATAGTGTTAAAAATAATGAGCGCGAATTCCAGCAGAAATGTGATAAAACACTTTCTGGAGTATCCTGCAGATAGTGCGTGACTTGCAGCAACAGAGAAATACCTGATCTTTCAGCTCTAATTGCAATACAGCTTCCTGCACAGCAGAGGGTAGCGTGTCGCCTTCTCTTGTGGCATTAGGTTCACACACTGGCTGTACTCAGTTAAGAGTTTTACGTTTGTTAGATAGATACAGCAGGTACTGAAATATCAGTGTGTTTGACCTACTTTAAAATGAAAAGATGAGGATTTGTGGGAAAGTAGATGGCATTGCCCTCACAAGATCCTCTAATCAAAACACTTCAGGCCTCAGGTGTCAGATCTCACTGTCACTGGAGCTTGTGTATGAGATAAGTGTGGCCGCAGACCAGTCCGTGTCCATGCTGACCCCCTGCATTGATCCGCCCAAACATCCATCCATTATCAAAACCTCTTATCCTAAGCAGGGATGCTGGACCTGATCCCAGCTGTCATTGGGCAAAGGCAGGGTACAGCAGCCAGATAATCTTAAGCTATAGACACCCATCAACAGTCACATTCAAACAGGTTCACAAATTAAACTGTCCATACTGTCCTCTTCTGTGTTGAGTTTGCATATTCTGCCTCTGCTTCCATGTGTTTCCTCCAGGTACCCTGTCTACCACAACGAACACCTGATCGGTTTGTTCTGGATGTGTGTGGTCCCTGTAAAAAAATTCTCCTTGCGGCTCTGACAGCTCACAGTTCCTAATGCACTTCTGGTTACTTAGCTGTGCCAGTGTTGGATACTTGAGATGGAAATTACTGAATGTGACAGTGGAGCTGTTGATGGTTAACAACAAAAAAGGTAAATCCATATGAATTGTTCAGAGTTTTTAAATGAAATATGTTTTTGGGGAGGGGGAGCACATGTTTGGTCCGTGATGCTGCACTTCTTGCTGCTCTCCCCTCATCTCTACTCACCCATTATCTCTCTCTTCCTATTGGTCTCAAAGGGGAGTCAATTAAATATTCAGTGGGGGCTGTCAGTGCACAATATGCCTCCATTAGTGGGATGTGTTGCAGGAGGGCTGCTGGAAGACTGAAGTGCATGAAGGAAGCCAAGCCTCCAGTTTTACTTGTCAATTTATAGTCACTAATAAAGAGCCAATCAATTGTGTGTTCACTGTTGCACATACACAATTAAATTCACACGTCACCTGCCATGTTTATCTGAATCACCACCACAAGTTCCCAGTGTAGCTGTAGTTCTCTGTAATATAGTTAGAATGTTTGTGTCACAGAGTATTTGACCCTTTTATATTGTAAGTTAACATTATTATGGCATTTTAATGGAAATTTGGGGATAGCGAAATTCATTTATAGCCATGTTGGACAATAGTAATGTTTTGCACTAATTGTACTAGTGAATGAGTCCTGCCACAGCAGCCTGAGCTTTATTTCTGTCCCATTGAATATATGATACATTAGCAGTTTTCATTTTAATGGATAAATAACATTTCACATCATATAAGAGAACAGGAATATATTTATAAACAAGTGTAACAGCAAAAATATTGTTATAAAAATATCAGTGACAGAAATATTCAAAGTGTTTGAGTTGGTTACCACAGAAACTAGGTTTCTGAAGGATGGGCTCTGTGACTATAGGCCCTGCTGTGTGTCTCAGTGATTTTGTGTCCGGCTGTGATGTCTCTCCTCAGTGGGGACACACCTTTATCCTCTGTAGAGCTGTAATTTTCATGTCAGGACATTACCGAGGTGCATTCCCGAAACTAAATGAACTGCTAATCTCTTATCCCCTGTATGGCTTTTCTTCGCCTGAGCACATCAGCGGCCGGGCTGTCGCATCCTCTCCCATCTCAGAGCTGCATGGCAACGGGAGGAGGAGGCTCCACGGGAGGAGGGAGGGAACCACGATCCCACGTGTCTTCCTCGCCGCATTTGTCCAACGACCCAACGCTTTGCTCTTCCTTTTCCCATCCCTTCGTTTCCGCATACCGCAGATTCGCATATATACTCTCACATACAACCTCATCCATACGCACCAGCGCAACGTTGCGGAGCTATGTGTCCGCGGTGCGCACTCTCCAGTTACCACTCCATCCTTATCCATTTCTAGGCACGTATCGATCATCTCCACCATAGTCCTGAGCTGCAATTCATTTTTCATCAGTCTGATATGCAAATCCAATTTGTCAGTAGCGTTGTTGTTGGCTGGATCTGAGCAGGAGAGAGAGAGACACAGAGACATAGAGAGGGGGAGAGATGAGAGGACGCGCAACATCAGATGTGTAGCGGATTCACTTTGGATCCTCGCCACCATCATCGCTGTGCGATTTTTGGTCTTTTCCACCTCTCCGGCGTGATATTTTGCGGCCCTCTCGATGGTGTAATCCGGGAGAATATGTGAAGATCATGCTGGCGGTGTGGTGCTTCATGGTCTTTGCTGCAGTGGGCGAGAGGCTTGCAGTCTCAGGTAAGAGAGAAAGAAGAGAGGGGGGGTTGGACGACGAGCAGGAGCACTGTATTCATTCCCTTTGAATCCACATTTTCCCCTTGAACCAGCACTTTTCTATCCCCGGTGTGGACTGATATTTTATTGTAGCGGGATGTCGGTGCCAACCAGCCTACTGGCCTGAAAGCACTCACCGATGTGGGAGATTTGCTGCATCAACACATTTCCACAGCAACCCTATTTCCTATGCCCAGGGTAACCAATACCACTTACAACGGTGCTGTATCCTATAAAGATCTAAAAGTCATATGGTTTAACTTATCACTCAGGTAATGTTTTGCAGCCTGATTACTGAGGTTTCAAGGTGTGCAGGCCCAGTGTACATGTTTATAAGGGCGTCAGTCTCCTATACGGTCTGTAAGCTATATGGCAAGTTAGTATTTTTGTATTAAAATATATGACACCTAATTATATATATATATGCCACATTTTTCAAAACACAGTTGTGACTTACAAAACATGAACTGCTCTGTGTGATAAATTAGGTCACCAAATGAAGATCACCAGAAGCACTGATCTGTAGGATTTGTTTAAATTGTATCACTTTTAAATCAGTTTCTAACATTTGCTTTGCGTATTAGAATAATATCAGGCAGGTTCAGGTGTGTCCCTACCTTGCCCAACCCACCGCACACCCACACGCCTGTACTGAGAGTGTCCTTGTTTTACTACATGCAGGTGTGAACACGAGCCCGGTCCAGAATGGAGACATGTGGGACTGGTTTGCCCCAGTGGGGCGGCCAGACAGCAGGAACACCGCGACCGACGTCACATATCCAAAGCGGCTGGTGCAGCAGATTAAGTCTGAGAAGGAAATGGCTCATGACTACTTGGATACCAGGGTGAAGAACAGCACAGGAAAGGCTTCTGTAAGTTGTCACATAGTATAATCCACCTTTTTTGTATTATTTCTAGTTCTGTGTGTTTTCACGTTGAACCACACGGTTCTGTTGTGAATTCTCAGCCCAGTGTTATTTTGTTGTTGTTGTTGTCAGGCACACTCAGGGTGTAGGTGTAGATAAATATTTTTCCTATACCAAAATCACTTAAAATAGGGCTCTTCAGCTTAATGTGCATGTCAGTAAATTCAGCACCTTCGAAAATATTAAATGTACTGCTCAGTGTGCAGCCTACTTACCTGCCTACAGAGGTTCACTACTGATGGCACTGTAGCAAGTGTGTATGGGTGTGACAATACCAAGACAGGCTGTTATTCTCATGATGGGAACCTCATCTTTCCAGTGTTGTTACAACAGTGTAGCATTCAGCTCCCTGCTGCTCATGCGGCTCCTGCTACACAGGGATGACAGGGTGGTGTCTTGCAGCAGTCTGCACTTCATGTGATTTTGACCCAGTTAGACAGTGAAAATCCTTCTGAATGTCCACAGTAAAGTAACATTAGCTGAATAAATCCAAGACATACAAACTGTCTTGTTTTACAGCTGCAACACCTGGAAACAAGTCTGGAAATGAAAACCTTCTGGCCTGTTTTGCATGCAGAGCAGTCATGACAGTAAATGCGGTTTATCAAAAAGCTGCTTAAACGTGAGCCTGCGTGTTTGTAGTGGTCCTCATCTCCAAATGACAAAGCATAGCCCCTCCTGAAATATTCAGTCATCACATCTGATCATCCGGCTGCTGTGCTGAGCCCCCAACTTCTTCATTATTCAGTGGCATGCTGAAGTATGTCCCCATTAATTATGAAGCAGGCCTGTGTGAGAAGTGCTGCGTGGTCCAATGCTTGAGCACTCTGCTCTCTCTCTCTTTGTCACACTGATATTATGTAGTTCATATAAGTGTTACAATAGACTATATTAGGCTCTTTACACACTAAAATGAATGTTGTTGTCCATGGAGGAAATACTACCTTAAGCTGAAATTATACTATATCATTAGAAATAACAACAGAAATCATAAAATGCTTTCATAAGACAAATATGATGGCACTGTTCAAAAAGCTAAGGCTTCAGAAGTCCCTGTTTCAGTTGCTGTGCTTGTCTAAATCTGCTGTGTTAGGTTTTTTTTATTTACAACACTTGGAGTGAAGGACAAGATAAATTTAGCAGCAGGGATGAGCTGAACTTTTTCTGTTTTCTGTTGCATCATCATGCTGTGTTTAAAATAGGCAACATTTTTGCCTCAGTGATTTGTTTGTATTTCACTTTACCTGTTGTGTTCATTTTGGAATCCCTTTAATGAGACACTGATATGAAAGTTATGAGATTAATGTTGATGTTTCATTTTCTAATTTAGCCTGGATTACTGGTATTTTCATTACATCATTATGGGGGAGGCAGCGGGGCAGTTGGTAAAGTGGTCACTTACTGACCCGACTGGCCATATGCTAAGTGTCTCTGGACCCTCAAGATGTCCAAAAACATGCAGGCGCTGTATGTAACTGTTGTGGTTATGTCAGGAAGGGCATCTGGAGTAAACACCTGTGCCAAATCTATGTGCAGTCGATGCTATGCCGTCGACCACAGGGTATCTGTTCAGAGAGAACAGAATGATTTGGTTGAGCACAACCTTCATATTCTTAAACTGATTCCTGAACAATTCAATGAGATTTGTGCTAACACCATCTGCTGAGGAAGAACATGCAGTATGATCGAAAGCACAATCGAAAGTATTGAGGGGACCTTATAGTGAGTGTATCTGTTAGCCACCATGACAGCAGTCATGTAATCAGCAGAGCACAAACACAGAGCACTGATGGGCATCATGCTTGAGCCTCTCCAAGACAGTAGTAAGAAATCTGTTGTCCGTACTCACTGGAGGGAATAATTTCTGGATAGTGATGCAGTTTATTGTAAAAGCCCAGTGATTCACTGCAGCCTGGTTTCTCCAGACTGAGATCAAAGCCGTGCTGGCACAGTCAGACCTGCTGAAGAGACACTCTGTTTAGTCTGCAGTAAATCTCTCTCTCTCTGGGCCCTGCTGTCTCCTCACCTCCCCAGCTCTGGCAGCTGTCCATTAGGGACATTGGCACACTATGGTTGAATATAGATGGTACCCATAAAGTTTTTTTCTTCCTCCTCTTCTTCTGTCAAGCCCCTCAACATCCATCTCTATTACAAAACTGTAGCCTGGCTTTTAAACAGCCATAGCTCTCTGCAGTCATGTCTGCCTGAATGGTTGTGGCCAATGTCAATCAATGCGGACTTTATCAATCACAATATTTCAGCTGCTGAGATGCTTTTAGAGCCTACACACTATTGATTGCGTTGAATTATTCATGGGATTTTTTTCAAAAATGGCTTTTACAGCATGACACACTTACCCACAATTGTTTTGTTACATTTTAATTTAGCAGCTATTGAATGTGTCTTTATTTATTTATTTATTCATTAATGTATTTTTGTTTCAGCACATCCATTTGGCCCACAGCATTTTCCAAGTGGAAGCCTTTGGACAAACCTTCACTCTGGACCTCGAGCTAAACCAGTCAGTATAACAGTCTGCCTTTCTGTACACACTTGTATCAGTAGATGCTCTTAATTTAGTGCAGCTGTTCACATTAGCATTTCCACACACTTAAGCAAATGCACTTAGCTTCTCTATTATGTTACACGACAAGATCGAGAATATCAGTGTGGCACGCTCTGATGAATGTTTATGAGGTTCTCCTAATTTTATTAACACAACATGTTTATGTGTTCAAATACATTTAAGTGGAGAGCAGTAGTCAAAAATATCCACAATGAAACCAGTTTTGATTACATGGTAACAGAAAAAAATCCAGTTCAAATATATTTTTCTCTCTCCTGTTTTTGCAGTCATCTCTTATCTTCAGAATATGTGGAACGGCACTTTAACCAGGATGGCAGACCATCACAGTCAGTGGTAAGAATGTTGTTGCGTGGGGTGAGGATGACAGGTTTCAGTCAGTGAACTTGTCTTTTAGCACATAAAAAGCAGCATATTAATGAGTTTACCAGAGCAATGGTGTAAGAAACTGAGACTTTCTCATATTTTACACCAGTGTTGTTGCCAGTAGGTCTTAGAATTAATTTAAAGCCTTGCTTGTCAGACCTAATACCTCTCATAGTCTACTGCTCTTTATTTTAAATCTAATCTAATCATCTAATGCAGAATCTTCTTTTAGAAACAAAAAATACTTTTGGTTTGTTTTTTATCCCTTAAGGCATCCCTTGAAGTGTCTACAGTTTGATCTATCTATTTATGGAAAGCACGTAGAGTGCTCTTTACTTCAAAAGTGGGCTGATATGTAGCCATTAGGATTATGTGTGTTACAGTGCTGTACATACCTGGGTCTGCCTGCCAGCAGCATGTTTGCATGGCTTTCTGTTTAAGCCTTTCTCAGATGGCAGTGAATGCTGCCGGTGTAAAAACATGAGCTCAGAGAAAGAATCATGAGGAGATAGCAGGAGAAATGGCCGAAAGACTTGAAATCTAATGTGACGTGTGCTTTTCAGAGGACACACCAGAGGAATGCCACTACATTCTGTGGACCAGGAGAGATGGCTAATGTTTTTAATGTACCATTCACTGAAGCCCCGGTACCCACTCACCCACCCAGCCAGCACTTCATGTCGCCACCCACAATCGTTCCAAACTCTCCCTCAATCCTCCTGACCAATCACAGGCTTGTTTCCTTAGCAACCAGTTAGCTCAGCAGTGTCATTAAGTTCTTGGCAGCAAAGAGAATGAAGGAAAGCCGAGAGGGACGAAAGAGTATAGTCAGCGAGAGAGAAAGAGGGGGGAAATGAGGAGTAAAATGCCAGTTAATACAAAGGCACGATGAGCTTTTGGCGTTGAGGGGTTTATGTGTCATTTTGAAATGTGTATGTGTATTGATAGGCATCAGTTTGCTCTCACAGTGGTGGTGGGAGGGGCAGGGGGGGCTTGCAGGGCCAGGGATGGAGACCTGTAGTCCGGCCAGATTGTCACTCCGCAGGATGGAGACCTCACGTGATGCCTCTGATGTCACATAACCAGACTGATCTGTGTTTCAAAATGCTTTTATTTGTATTCATATGACTAGAGCAGTGTTTGTGGTGTTGTTACAGAAAGGCTGAGACGCCCTGCTGAGCTCAATTTGATCTAGGTGAACCACTGTTTTCTATTTTTCTCACCTTTCCTGGTGGTTCATCTTCACTGCTGTGACGTTGTGTAGAGGTGTATTCACTTTTTGGGCACTTTTAGTAGTCAAGGTTGTTAAAGGGACAATAAGGAGCAGAGCAGACTTAAATTTAGACATTCATCCTGTGTCTTCAATTTGCAGCATACTTTCTGAACAGCCATCTTAAAGTTTTAGATCTAACTGTGAAAACATAAAGAGTTCCTTGTGCACTGACTTTTGAGCTCTATGCCTACATTTCTAGGTGGGCTACAGAGAGAAGCAAAGAAGAAACTTCTTTTAATCAGAAGACACCATTGAAAGATTTTAGAAAGGGCTTAAAATTAAGTTTATGACATAGTGGGTAGAATACAAATACAGTTTGAAGGGAGCCATTGCCAGTTAGATCTCATTGTGATGCCAGTGTATGTTGTAAGGGGACATCAGACCGTGAACAGTACAGGAATATCCTCAAACGGAGCCTAGACAGTGGTAGGATGGTGATGTAGCTGGAGCTGGAGTCTGGTGGAGTCTGGGTTGCAGGTGGTGGTGAATGGGTTGCAGGAGGGTTGCACCAATCTGACTCTAAAATAAGAGCAGCAGAGAGACAAACTGATTTTAGCTAAACGTGACAGCAGTGGGATGACTGACTTATGGAAAACATTGCAGCTGTTGGATTAACAGAAAAACATATTTTCTCTGTCATCTGATTTATTTTGAAGCAGGAAGGCACAGAAAGAATAGAGTGTAGAATATAGTCTTCCTTCCAATCTTTTATCATAACTTAACATAATTTTTAACATACAGTTTATGTGGGACCTAACAAAGGACTGGGATGGTTTGTGTTAGTCATGAGCATAGGGAGGATTTTATTAATTCTGCAACCATCAGTAATCAGTTCTTTTTAATTTTAACAAAACTATATTTGTTAAAATTAAAAGTGCTGGTTGAAGCACTAGTTGCCCCTAATATCAAAGTATTTCCAACCTAAACTATGATAAAACTCAGATAGTGACTACACTACACTGTCAGTGCACACACTAGCTGTATGTCCTCACTGTTAAGTATCACAAGCCTGTATACTTGACTCAACACTGAACTGCAGCCTGTAAAACGAAGAATGCTGAAAAGAACATCTGGAAACTTCAGGCTCAGCTGATTTGTTCATGTACTGTACCTGAATCTGACAGGAAACTGAGTGCTTGTTAACCTGTGAATATTATGCTTGACTTCTTCTGCTGTTGGACTTCTGATTTGGATTCAAAATATATCATGCATTAGAGGAGAGGTGACATCCTTCCATTGCAGCAAATGCCTGGTTACAACTGATGTAAAACTATTGTGGCACAAAAATATGACTTATAAGACTTTGACCTTGACCATATCACTATTAACGTTTTATTTATATGTTAATTATTTATGTTATACTCAAATTTGGTCAGTTCCCTTTTTACTTTTGCATTGGTATGTTTTAGGCCTGAGTTACCTCTGGTGCCTCCTAGCGGCCACAACTACTCTCACTCACCCATACCGTCGTGCACCGATAAAATAAAATTCTTACCAACTGAGAACTGCTTTACAACTGACATCCCTAAGTTAAAGTCCTCTTTAAATAATGTTACACATTTGCACACCTGCACATATTTCATTTATATATGAATATATGTAAGTATATGTAAGTGAAATGCTTAAGCTGTAGAGCCCTGGTTGTAACTCCACCTCTAATGTGAGTGAAGCGCAGCAGAGCACAGGACACAAGTAGGTCACAGAGTGTGCCATGAATGTCACTGTGGGGCAAGCGGGAGAGGGGAATCGCATATGCACAGGTTGTGAGAGGTTTCTCATCCATGCTGACACAATGCCCAATGAAGTATGAAAGCCTGAAGTGTGTTTGAAGTGGTTGTTTTATGAAACTAGATGTGTTGTGCCCACAGGGAGGGGAACACTGCTACTACCAGGGAAGGTTGAGAGGTTTAACAGACTCCTGGGCAGCTGTCTCCACCTGCCATGGCCTGTGGTGAGCCTGACATTAAACCTTTTATTTGTAACATCACATACTAGTTACCTGTGCATGCTGACTGTTGGCCAGTTTATTTTGTGTCCCATTCTGCTCTGCATCTCTCTGTCTTCCTCGTATGGGTTGTTTCTCAGTGGCATGTTCTCTGATGGCTTCTTCTCTTATGGAATTGAGCCAATTCACAATGGGAGCAATCAGGTAAAAAATGATTGTTATTGTACTGTAGTGGTAATTACTGTTGTTGGTGATCGGAAAGATGAGAATTCAGTAGAGCCTGGATGTTGTTGATTTTGTATTAGGTCCTAATATGTCTACTGTCATCTGGATGTATTCTGTTATAGGATGATGGAGCTCACTTAATCCACAGGATGCCTGATATCCGACTTTCTCCAAACTGCCCAGGTACAAGTGCATTTAAAGCAGCTATTGACACTAATCATGTTTGAATAATGTTGTTTTTTAGTCCCTTCTTAGCTTCTTAAAATGATCACATTTTAAAATAGCCAACTTCAGGATGATAAATAAGAGCGTGACTCTGTCCATTGTAATTTCAACACAAACTTATTATTAACTTAATAGTTGTTTAACTTATCATGAGTACTGCTTATGTTACTGTACGATTATCCTCAAACATACATGTAAGCACTATATTTTTTTAAAAACAAAGGTTTCTTTTTTCAATGAAATAAAAAGCAGGTAGGAATTTTTCACACCATAAAGAGAAAACACTTCAGACAAGACCAATGTGATAAATAGACGGGATTTAAGTTCAGTTAATTCAGAAATGTTGATATTTACAGCCACAGTTTTTTTTTATTTGAAACTGTGTAGTTTCAACTGAAACTGAGATTAATTAATTTGATTACGTAATTTATGGCACAGTACCTTGAAAAAAGTAATATTGCTCCAACTGCCTGCAGCTCTGCTTCTCTGTGTGTCCAGACTGTACAGAAGACAGTGAGTGGGATAGCAGAGGAGGTGATGGTGATGACGACAGTCCAAACCAAATGAGGGAGCAGGTGTCTGGGGGGCTGCGGCGAACCAAGCGATTTGTTCGCAAACCCTCTGTCCAGACTGAGACCAAATATATTGAGTTGATGGTGGTCAATGACAATGACATGGTGAGATTAAAGTACATTGTACTACTAATGATGCAGAATAATTATAGGTGTGTGTCAGAGAGGCTGCTACCAATGAAATGTATGTCATGTCTGAATAGGATTTAATTTTAAGTTTATTCAGAAATGTTGGGATTTACAGTCACAACATATATACACCGTCTCCAGCTTTTTGTGTTTAACACACGACAAAAGGCTCCTTTTGGGTAAGAGGCATGTAACTGGTGCTACTAATACAAAGGAGTCATCATAACTTTTTCAATTCACATAAAAACTGAGAAACTGCTTCTCTACCCTAGAGATTTTATGGAACATGAAAATGAATACAGTTGGTATTTAGTTTAATTATGGTTTGATTTGTGTAATTTTTAATCCATGTAAAGGGATATATGATATATGGCCAAAAAAACATACAGTACATTCAGCACGCTACACAGATTTATGAAGAAAAATGCCTGGAAAGTTAACAGTGGCTGACATTGTGGACTGTTGATGCAAGTAATAAATGCAGATAAAATGGCTTGTATTGATGAGGGACCTTACAATTATAGAAAAACAAATGTGTGTGTCTGTGTGTGGATGTGATCATATCTTACACCATCTGTGCATCTTTGTCTCTCTACAGTTTGTACAGCTGCGTCTCTCAAGCAGCCAAACTAAGAACTTTGCCAAAGCAGTGGTCAACATGGCAGATGTGGTAAGAGCTTCATTGTGGGATTATTAGTCCTCCTACTCCTAAGCTACCAACAGCACCACCTGTCAAGAAGAGTGTGTGTGTGTGTGTGTGTTTATATCCATATTTGGAAATGTTATCCCAGATAGTGCTCAGTTCTCCATGTACAGTACATTCACAGCACAGGTGTAAGCGGACAACGCAGTAGGTTGATGGACATGTTTGGTTCCCAGATCTACAAGGAACAGCTGAACACAAGGATTGTACTGGTTGCCATGGAAACCTGGACCTCTAAAAATATGATGCCAGTGGTGGAAGACCCATTGATTACACTGCAGAACTTCATGAAGTACAGGAAGGACAACATCAAAGAAATGAGTGACGTCGTCCATCTTTTCTCGTAAGAGAACTACAAAACACATGAAAAGTCAATAAGGGTGAGATTTGGTTTTGTATCATGACATCTTTCCTGTGCACCCCAGAGGGCGCACATTTCACAGCAGCCGCAGTGGGACAGCCTACACAGGAGGAGTGTGCTCACTAACGAGGGGAGGAGGCATCAATGAGGTGAGGACACTGAAAGTTTTTATTAGCTGATTAACTGCATCAATTTAGACTAGAAATTGGCTCAATCGTGTTTTTACTATACATTTTGTATTAAGATTTAAAAATAAATTAAATTAAATGAAACCTAAACTGTCATTTTAAAGTTGATGTCAACTCTATATATCAATATTGCTGTAATGGAATGCACATTTTCATTTCATTGCCCTGGTCTTGTCAATGTCTTTACAGTAAATTTGTAGCTAAAGCTGGTCAGTGGTTTGCTTAGCATTAAGCAGAGGGACAGCTAGCCTGTTTCTGGTTAAAGCTCAAATCCAAATGCACAGTACCAGTGCAGAATCATTCCAATTAAAACAATCAATTGTTATTTTTATACTTGTGTTGTTTTAGTAGTACAGATGGAAGAAGTGAAGTATGGTATAATGTGTCAACTTTTGAGCTTTAGAGATGTTGTCAGGTAAATTTGGTACAAATGGACATGCTTGTTGGTTCTGTCTGTTAGCTGTATATTGCAATTGCTGCCATATATGGATTTTGTATTCATTCATTTCAGTACGGAAATGTTGGGGCAATGGCCATAACATTGTGTCAGAGTCTTGGCCAGAACATCGGGATGAGGTGGAACAATGCACGTAACTCTGCAGGTAAAAAAAATATCCAGAAATTCCTGCATGTTAACAGAAACTGAAGGTGAATGTAGATCTACAGTATAAATGAAGGGATGAGCACTGTAAAATAGCAAAGAAAGGTGAGCAAGATCAGTGTGGGAAGGATCGAGACAGAGCACAATAGCAAAGAGGAAATGAATAGCTGGGTGTGTGGAGGGTGTTAGAGAGAGTGTTGGATGTTGGTATCCCTGTCCAGCTGTTCTCTTCTGTTATTAGGCTCCTCCATTAGGTGATTAGTCACCTCTGTCCAGGAAGGAGGGGAGGGTGGTTAGAGCATTGCTGCCTCTGAAAAATGGAGGCATTAGGTTCATTATTCAATGCCAGGGCAAGAGCTCAGTGGACACTTTATAGCCCCCATACATCTGTCACAAGGAAGGGTACCAGGTCAATGGAAAAGCTTTTATGTAAATCATAAATCTAGTTTTCAGGACTTTCTTCAGCATGTTAATTGTCACACCTTGGGTTGTAAATGGTGATTACCATGTTATTTTTTCTCCTGATTTATTACATTACCTGTTCCCCTTGAATCTCTGTTGGTATGTCTTTTGTTTTCCTTCACAGGAGATTGCAGGTGCCCAGATGCCTGGTTGGGCTGCATTATGGAAGACACAGGGTAAAAATCCACCACACAGTGACGTGTACAACAAAAAACTCATCTGTAAAACTCAAGTCTTCTCAGTTTGTTGATTTAAGTGAACAGCAGGCCTGTTTTGTGTTTGTGCTCGCTCTAAGCTGCAATTTGTTCATGTTCATTTCACTCAATTAAACAGTTAAACACCTGTAACAGAGAACTGCTCTGACTTTTACTCAGCTCTCAGGGAGCCAAGTCAATGATAACAGTTGTATTTGATACATTAAGCACATTTGTTGAAACATCAGACATCAAGATGCTGCTTTTATGATGTAAATGAATTACAAATGGAAGATTGCAGTATACAACAAGTAAGTACACCCCTGGTCGGTGTCACTAAATGTTATGTAATTAAAATCCATCAAATGCAAGTTCATTCATTTTCAGTCAAAATCAAAAACTAATTTGAAAAACTAACATTTGATGAACTATATTAAACTATAAAAAAGGATATTTAAGATCAAACTCAAATAGAAGTCAGTAAACCCTTCACTGGTGAGATTCTATTATTTTATCTTTTTAATATTTTGTATATCTGGCATTCGATCGTCCTGGACATACCAGTCTTACACAAATCTGTGGAGAGATGTTTTACCAGTCTGCACAGATGGTGATTCTTTCAACTGTTTCTTGTTGGGAAAGTTGTTGCGCTGCCTTCAGCTCTTAAAATACTCTAAATATGTTCAAGTCAACAGACATATTTGTCAAAGTCACTTAGTACTTTTAACTGTTTTTAAAAAATTGCACTGCATGTTCACAGTGCATGTTTAGGATCATTGTCACATTAGAAAACATCCTCTCCTTCAAAGCAGTATTTGCTTTCACAGAGCCACTCATATACTCATACAGCCTCACATCAGTACACACCCACCTCCACATCTAGACATTTTGTAGCCACTGCTGTAGCCCTGACTAGTTCCACACTAAACAACCTGAACAGTTCAATTGTTCCTAGTTGTTCTTTTTTAGTTTATAGTTGTGTGCCATTTTATGAGCATTTGTTTTCTTCTTGGATATTTCGAGGACATCCTCCGTTCCCTCTACACCTCCTACTTGTTGCTATACCTACCAACCACTGCTGCAACTGTTTTAGCTTATGTTTATGAAGTCTCACAATCTGGTTTCCTACTTGGTCAGACAATGCCTTACCATGTTGCATTAGTCACAACTCCAGCCAAAACTGAGAAAGCTGTGATTTTCACAGGTTCCTTTTTGCAAATCACAAGTGGCCTCACTTTTCTAGCATTGAGATTGTACTTTGTGTGTGTGTGTGTGTGTGTGTGTGTGTGTTTGTTTTCAATGTGTTCTGTCAGTTTTATAAGATCAAATACCTTACCCTTCAACTACAACATGGCAGAATGATTGTAAGGTGAAAAGGAAATTTTGAACCATGTAACATTGTAAAATTATAGAGGTATTACATAGGGATTCTCTCAGTTTTTTGTGTACAGTAAAAGTATTTTTATTATGAATAATTTGGATTTGGCTTTTCTTACCAGATGGAATTATACAGATTTAAGTTATTCATTTGAGTAATATCTTACTACAGATGGTAACATTTCTGTCAGATTGCAAAGTGATGCCACAGACACCCACAGTGGATCTGGCATTCCTTACTGACAGGAAAGCATTGTGTTGTTTTTATTTTATCTTATTGCATTGGTCATGTTCTGGTCTCAATCTTTGTGTGTGTGTGTGTGTGTGTGTGTGTGTGTGTGTGTGTGTGTCCGCATTCGTGAACACAGATACTATCTGCCCAGAAAGTTTTCTCGCTGCAGTGTTGATGAGTACATCCAGTTCCTGCTCCAGGGGGGCGGAAGCTGCCTCTTCAACAAGCCCAACAAGGTGAGGGACATGTGGGAATGTAGGACGTGCTGACAGGAGCTGCCTCTGAGCATTATTATTTATCGACTAATGAATTATTCTAATTTACATCAGGGCATTCATTTACGTTTATGGGTGTAGCTTTTGTTTTCCTACTAAAAGTAATGCTAATCTCCTCATATCACTTTATTTACAGTCAACAATCTCTTACAATACTGTCACCCGTCTGTCTCACATGATCATATATGTTCCTCTCGCAGCTTTTAGACCCTCCAGAGTGTGGGAATGGGTTTGTGGAGACAGGGGAAGAGTGTGATTGTGGATCCCAGGTGGTGAGTACCCAGTTGGACATCATGCCCAAAATCTCAGTGTTCTGTCTCTGAATGAGCACTGGAGGTTGTTGTGTTTGTTGGAACAGTGCTAAACATCTGTTTTGATGCTTGCTGCTGCAGGAGTGTGCCCGTAGTGGAGGAGCCTGCTGTAAAAAGTGCACCCTTACCCATGATGCCATGTGCAGTAATGGACTGTGCTGTAGTGGCTGCAAGGTAAGTCAACTTACTTAACTGGAAATCCAAATGTTGACATAAAAGCGATTTGGATGAATGGGTGGATGGACTATCTGATTTGTGGAATATACATCTTACTGTTCTAGTGTTTTACTTCTGTTTAATAACTGATGAGATTACTCCAGCATTTGTCTGATGCCTTTCGATGCTGTGTTGTAGTATGAGCAGAGAGGCGTGGTGTGTAGAGATGCTGTGAACGATTGTGATATCCCAGAGACCTGCACAGGAGACTCCAGCCAGGTAGAGCTGATTGTATGTAACACTGGAAAAAAGCTGGATAAAAACTGCAAATAGAGTGACCAAGTCAGTATGTACTTTTCTTCTTTTGCAGTGCCCTCATAATGTTCACAAACTAGATGGCTACATGTGTGATAACACTCAGGTAAGGGCTAATTTGTGGCGTTTTCTAATCTGCAGCTCACTGACATATGCTTCATTATGGTTGTGTTAATTCTTCAGGGCCGATGCTATGGTGGACGATGCAGGACTCGTGATAGACAGTGTCGGGCACTGTGGGGTTATAGTAAGTATCAGTGAACATGTATGTTTTATTATGTGCAATACTGCTGTTTGGTTGTGGTTTCATTCTCCAATCTAATTTTTCTTTGCCCTTCCAGATTCAGCAGACAGATTTTGTTATGAAAAGCTGAATGCCGAGGGGACAGAAAAAGGCAACTGTGGTCCAGGTGCAGAAGGTCAGGGCTGGCTGCAGTGCAACAAGCCGTGAGTTATGCATTCCTAATATCCTTTAATGGTGTGGTGTCCGTATGCAAAAATAAGCGTGTGCGAAAAGTGCTGTCTCAGTGCTTTCAGTTGCATTTAGAGCAGATATTGCACTTCTTTGTTATAACTGGATGATCAACAAATGTGTTCCTGATTTAAAATGTTTTCTGTTTAGGGATGTTTTATGTGGCTTCTTGTTCTGTGCCAATGTGACAATGAAGCCGAAGTTTGGAGATCTGCAGGGTGAGGTAACCAGCTTCACCCTCTACCATCAGAACAAGTACCTGGACTGCAGGTAAGTGTTTTACATCCATCTACTCTGCAGAAGCAGAAAGAGAGAGTGCAAAATATTTGAATATTTTATCCCTAAATGTCGGCGTCTATTCTCCCATCTCTCTGAATGTTTCATTCAGGGGCGGGCACGCTCTCTTGGAAGATGGCTCGGATTTAGGTTATGTGGAAGATGGCACTCCCTGTGGTCCCAACATGATGTGTTTGGAACGACGTTGCCTCCCTGTGGCAGCGTTTAACCTCAGCACCTGCTCAGGATCCAACTCTGGACAAATCTGCTCTGACCATGGGGTAAAAA
>OMLM01008400.1:32040-57202 GCA_900302695.1 Helostoma temminkii
AAAACTACATTTTCATCATTCACTGATGGCAAAAATATATAGGTTAATACTGGGAGCTCACACTGTTCCAAACTAGTGATAAAACATATTCTGGCCACTTTATTAGGTACACTGAAACCTTTAGATTTTTATGTTTTTTTCAGTTTGGACCAGCCTATGTAAAGTGAATGACGGGGGGGGCAAAATATTAGACCAACCTCTTAATATAACGCACTCTAGTACAACCACTCGCTATTACCTGGTACATGTGTACCTAATTAAGTGTTCAATGGGTGTATGTCTCATTCCATGCAGTTTTTTAATCTTGAGTCATATGTTTTTTTTTTCTGACCTACAATTCTCTAAACACATGCTTATTGGATACATAGTGGATTCTACCTGCTTGTCTCTTTTAGCAGGGTTTGCACTTGATTTTCATGTCTCTCTCTCTTGCAGACCTGCAGTAACGAGGTGAAGTGTATCTGTGACAGAGACTACACTGGGAAAGACTGCAGTGTCTTTGATCCCATTCCTGAGCCTACAGTCCCAACGGGTCCAGAGAAGAAAGGTCCATAGCCGCTCTGACACTACCTATGTCTCTCTTTCTGTCTGCCTTTCATATCCCCCTCATAGTCTCTACCATCATCACTGTAGCTTTTCTATGTGCTGAAGCAGAGCACAATATTTTGTCCTCAAACTCAAACAGTAGTTCGCCTGATTACTGTGAGAAGGTTAACAGTGATTTTTAGATCACACCGTGTTTTTCTTCCTGCTGCGTGTTGGTTTTAATGCGTGGGTGTGTTTTGAGATACTGTTATCCATTAGAGCTATGTGCATGTACGGTATGTTAGTGCTGTGTATGTGTCTTAGTATGTTGGTACTGTATGTCTTGCATAGTAAGTAAGTGTCTTCCTTACTTTCTTGCAGTCTGCCAATGACACAGAGCATTTGAGCAGCTGCTCTCATAGGGCCAAAAAAGCCAAACCCACCCTGAGCAAGAGGGTGTCCCGCTGAAAGCAGGAGAGGGGGAATGAGAACAAAGTAATAAAACACTCTCTCCTTTGTTTTTGTTTTGTTTTGTTTTTTTAATAACTGTTGTCTCCCTAACCTCCCTCGCTCACCCGCCCGTTCTCCCACCTCCACCCCATGTGCTGGTTTTCTCCTCTTTCCCTTCATCTCTCTGTCATCCTCTCTGTCTGCAGGTATCCTACCATCTCGCTTTCTCTCTTTCTCTAGTTGATGTTGTTGATGTACGGTGTTGATGCTGTCCTCTGACGTGTGTTTTTAGTGGTGTTGTTTTGTTTCTACCCCTCCCCTTCCTCCTCCTACGCACCCTTCCTCCCCCTCCTTCCTCTGCGCAGGTCCCAGTGGCACCAATATCATAATAGGGTCCATCGCAGGTGCTATTCTCCTGGCAGCTATAGTCCTAGGGGGAACAGGATGGGGATTTAAGTAAGAGTTCTGGCATGCCTTTGTGTACCTGTCTGCTTCTACCTTAAGGACGCCCCTGCCCCTACCACTCACCCCTCTAAAACAAACATCCATTTGCAAGTCATCGCCCAATCCAGGGAGGGGAAATGGGGAGTTGAGCCTGAGATGTGCTAATGCTTGAACTGCTCTGTATGAAACATTTGTTTACTTTTATTGATCTATAATTAACTCCAAGCTCCATTCTACACCTTTCCTTATCCTCCCTCCATTTTTAAGCTCAGCCTTTTGTGGTAATGACAGGGAAGGATTTTTACTCCACTGGTGCCACGTCTGGAAGATTACCCTATTTGTAGACTTCCCCTAACCCATCTGAGTCTCTCTGTAGCAATGAAAAACTTCATGGTTACAGTGGATTAACTTAAGAGGCATTTCTGGGATATATATTTTACCCGTGGTGTTTTTAGCCTGCATTATCTTGTTTTTCTGCGTTAGACAACATCCTAACCCCAAATACCGTCGCTGAAGTGCTTTTGCACTGTTCCACCTGTGCATGCTTGCTATTGTTCACTCCTTATACTCTGACCTAGAAGGACTGCTCCTACTGTACTCACACTTATGTTCGTTAGACACGATAGTTGTGGCTGATGACAATCCTGGTCAAATGAAAAGCTAATTTATGTCAACATTACTTATACCATGTGGTCCTTTTAGGAACAGGGATAAGTGCCTGTGCATGAGTGCATGAGCTGTTAGCAGGAGGTTTTCTCTTCCTAGTCAAACCTCTGGCTTTTAGTGTTGATATAATCATGTCTGTTGTAGTACACTGTCAGACTTATGAGACTTATGAGAGGGTTGGTACTGCTGCATGCTATGTCATTACTCTGGCAAGAAAGATTTAGGAAAGGACTGGTAGATGAATGATGGATTTAATGACTAAGGCATTGTGTGATTTATGTTTTTTCTGAAAAATAAAAAATAATTAAAATATTAGTAATAATTTTTAAGTTGGTTTATGCTTCAATTAATAGTGCTGCTGTACTGTCGATGCTTATTCCAAAGATCTATTGTGTGATGATCAACTTGCTTTTAAAGGTTTATTGTTTATTGAACGTATTGTTTCTCTAACCACTGATATCTCTTAACATTCATCTTTTCTCTTAATATGTGCTCACTGGATGCAGGAACATTCGAAGAGGAAGGTATAACCTTAAAGGACCTTAATCATGTGCTGTCCTGGCCACAATATCCAAGCAAATCATCCCACCCTTCATTCACTCAGCATGTCTATTTACACCTTTATCCACCATGTGATGATCAGCTCTTGGTTCATGCCCATGGAACACCACCACAGATCCCTTACAGGGCTGACATATAAACAGAGACAAACATTCACCATGCATCATAATGCTTCTTTGCAATGAAAATGCTTAATCCCATTTCAATTCTTGCTGAAAAAAATACTCCCTGTCACTGCTCCTAATGTCATACAGGTCCCTTTATTATAGTAAAGCAGAATTACTTCTTGCATTTCTTAAGCATTTTCATCATAGTCGCTTGTGCAAACATCCGTACCTGTTTTTCCTGCTGTGGACAAACTGTGTTTCTCACTTCTTTCAGATCTGGGGGAGGATAAGATCTCTGTCTTTCTGTCTCTTTGTCCTGTCAACTCCTGTCTTCCTCCTCACACTGTGTCGTTTCCACATCGGAGAAGAGGGGAACAAAAGAAGTCTTCCACTCCCATCCAGAAATCTCTCCAAACTTCTTCCGATTGCCGTTTACTTCCACACACCCGCCTGTTCCTTTTGTCTGTCCTCCTGCCAGGCTCCATCCTCCTCTGGACATGTGGAGCTCCTCTCACCATACCAGCCAAATCATACTGTTGTGGCTGCTGCCAGCAGGCCTCTGAGGATTGTGTCCGGACCACACCTAGAGCGAGCAGGTGGCTCTCCCTGTGGGAGACGCCGGGGTCTTCCTCCAGTCTGGTTGCTCTAAGAATGTGCTCCGGCGTCTGTGTACCTCTTTTCCTCACATCTCGGACAATCTGATAAAGAACATATCAACGTCGGACCAATTTATTTTTAGACACGTCTTTCCAATGTCAACCTGCCTGCACACACCCTTACCTGGCCATCACTTGAGTCCACAGGTAAATGCTGGACTAGAGCACAGACTGGCTATAAACAGACTAAACTAATGTCACAGGAACTTAATATTTTCCTTATTTCTTAAATGAGAAGGACCTGAGGCACAGTTCCTCCACACCAGGCCTTGACTAGGTGCATCTCAAAATGGACATAACTGAAAAGAAATTCTACACTGGATTGTTGTTAGCATGTTTTCCAAAGACAGACTGAAGAAGGACTGAAGATCATATAAGAGGATGGTGTTTATGTTCATTACTTGTTCTTAACTTGAAGCATCCTACACTCCCCCGCACAGGTTTTCAGGTACAAAAAGGGAAGCTAGGTGTTAAGGTTTTGGGATCATTTTCAAAGACTGAACTTTGAAGCAGCAGAGACCGTAACTTAGTGTTTTCAACCACAGACCAACCAACATACATTCCACAATATCTGTCTAGTGAGTGTTCACCACTTTTAGGCCCAAAGTTTGTATAAGCTTCAATGGTTAAATCTGTATGTTTGTTGCACGTGTGAATGTACGAGTGTAAGATTTCTAAAAGGAAGAATGTATGCGCGTTTACATTTGTGTTAGGGGCAGTTGTATCAATGTACATCTTAATACTCCTCCTATCACAGATAGATAGGCAGGTTTTTACCTCTAGAGGAGCATCTCTTTCTACAAACTGTTGCTGTGCTGCAGCCATCGCACCACAAAGGCAGCACATTAATAAAAACTTCAACAGTTATGTCATGAATCTACAGAAAATGAGCACTAGCCAACTGTACGCACACCTATTTGTAAATATGTGCAAGATGTGCTGAATGTTAAATGCACTGTATGAAGATTTATTTAAAGCTATGTTAAAATAATGAGTTTTATCTGTTTCAGCCAACATATAGCTATCTGTCTCCTGACACAACCCG
The DNA here is from genome assembly GCA_900302695.1 of Helostoma temminkii. Taxonomy (NCBI): domain Eukaryota; kingdom Metazoa; phylum Chordata; class Actinopteri; order Anabantiformes; family Helostomatidae; genus Helostoma; species Helostoma temminkii. Next base: position 36,495 of record OMLM01008400.1, read on the forward strand.
CATCTACAAATCACTCCTTTAGTCAACGCTGTCCATGCATCTTTGAGTGCGGCGAAAATGCTAAACTGGCTGTTTCGCCGTCTCTCTTATCATTCCACTTATCTAAAATGTCATGAACCTTTTGTATATTTGTTGATAGCCCTGAGCCCTGGGTGATCGCCTCAGCCCAGAGAATTTGTTATGATCCCTGATGTAAATGAGATTAAAGAAATCTACTCTGAGGTCGAGGAGGCAGCTTGTCTGATACTGTATGTGTGTGTGAGGTCAGTTTGGTTCATTTGAGCTTTGCACTATGGCAGATGCACTATTGTTACTATTACGGTATGTACAGAGGTGGTATGAAATACAATCTGTTTGATCATTTGAAGTTAAGGGAAAAAAAGAGATAATGAGATGCATCTTCCCCCATGTTTTTAGACACTATCTTTTTGAATTGAGATAACATGAAAGAAGCAACTTAAGTCTTGTAGATGGATGGAAACAAAGAGAAAATAAAATACTAAAATATGAAATCACACCTCCTACTTTCATATCTCATTGCATTCCTGTGTTGGTGTATTATTTTTTATGTTTTCTACAAATAGTTAGTCTTTGTTACTTAAATACAGTACCTATTTAAATATAATCTGCCATATGTAAATTTACAGTTAGTATGAGACAAAGTAAGTGCAAAACAGTGTAAAACTATAAATACATACAGTTAAGTGAAACTTCAGTCTGAGGCTGCAACTGCCTGTTATATACACTGCTCAAAAAAATCAAGGGAACACAATCATTCCAATGTAAGTCCAAGTGCATCACACTTCTGGGATATAGGAAGCAACACTGATTGTGAATCAATTTCACCTGCTGTTGTGCATTTTGCCAGTGTCCTCGCCACTGGAGGTAGCATGAGGAGGTGTCTGCAACACACAGAAGTTGCTCAGATAGTGAAGCTCATCCAGATTGGCACATCAATGTGCACTGTAGCAAGAAGGTTTTCTGTGTCTCCCAGCACAGTGTCGAGAGTATGGAGGAGATACCAGGAGACATGGAGGGGGCTGCAGGAGGACAACAGCCCAGCAGCAGAACGCTATCTGCTCCTTTGTGCAAGGAGGAACAGGTGGAGCACTGCCAGAGCCCTACACAATGACCTCCAGCAGGCCACCAATGTGCATGTTTCTGCTCAAACTGTCAGAAACAGACTCCATGAGAGTGGTATGAGGGCCCAAAGTGGGGCCTGTGCTCACAGCCTAACACTGTGCAGGCTGACTGGGATTTGCTAGAGAACACCAGGATTGGCAGATTTTCCATTGGCGCCCTGTGCTCTTCACAGATGAGAGCAGGTTCACACTGAGCACGTGACAGAGTGTGGAGACGCCGTGGAGAACGTTCTGCTGCCTGCAACATCCTCCAGCATGACCGGTTTGTTGTTGGGTCAGTGATGCTCCGGGGAGGTATTTCCTTGTAGGGCCGCACAGACCTCTATGTGCTAGCCAGAGGTGCCCTGACTGCCACTAGATACCGGGATGAGATCCTCAGACCCATTGTAAGACCATATGCTGGGGCAGTGGGCCTGGGTTCCTTCTGATGCATGACTATGCTAGGCCTCATGTGGCTGGAGTGTGTCAGCAGTTCCTGCATGATGAAGGCATTGATGCTATGAACTGGCCTGCCCTTTCCTCAGACCTGAATCCAATCAAGAACCTCTGGGACATCATGTCTTGCTCCATCCAATGACGCCACGTCGCATCACAGAGTCTCCAGGAGTTGACTGATGCTCTGATCCAGGTCTGGGAGGAGGCTACACACACTACTGAGCCTCATTTTGAATTGTCTTGAGGAATTTCCACAGAAATTGGATCAGTCTGTGGTCTGACTTTTCCACTTTTATTTTGAGTATGATTGTGAATCCAGACCTTCATGGGATAATGATTTTGATTTCCATTCTTATGTTACTTTGTTCTCAACGCATTCTACTATGTAATGAATAAAGATTTTCAACTGGAAGATTTCATTCCTCGAGATCAAGGATGTGTTGTGTAAGTGTTCCCTTTATTTTTATGAGCAGTGTATATATCACCAATTTAAAAATGAGTTAGTTTTAGTATTTATTTTTAGTTTTGTTAGTTTTTCCTGGAAGCCAGATACTAGCACTAATCACTATCAGTTTCCCAGAGCTCAAACTGACATTTTCAGATTTTTTTAAGATTTGTCATAGTAAATGTCAAAATTAATCAACTGTGATGAAGTTGGTTATAGCACCCCCTGCATTTGTGATTATTTTACTTTTATTAATAACAAAGGAGAAAAACAAAAAGTATATTAAAATATTATTTTACTTACAAGAACACTATTATAACAACTCAATCTGTGGTTGACAAATTGTTCAGCATAAGCTAAAGTGTCACTTTCCTTACACCACAGCACCGAGGTATTCAGAGTTCATTAAATAAAAAATGTAGAAAAGTCATTCATGTATATCAGCATACAGGCTTATGATTGGTTAACAAAGGCTGTTTAAAAGGCTGATGACAGCCAACACAGAATATGTCAATCTTTCATCTTGATCAACATGGTGCATGGGTTTGTCCTTTTATTCTTCCGTTTGGACGTAAGACAACAGCCGTGAGTGAGTTGTGCTTTTCCTGCTAAATGCTGTTAGGAATGAATATCAGTCAACGATCTTTGGTATGTTGTCATGAGAGGTGAGACAGAAATTAATGTGGGAGCGTTCTGCCCATGGACGGGGATGAATATCAATCCGCAACCTCTCCAGTGTCCCACTTAGTTTTGGGTTCTTGCCACCACTCAGCCAGGAAGGACTCCTCGTAGTCTCCCATCCCCTCAAACTCTGCATCAGGATGCTCAGAGTGAGAGGTAGACATTTCTTCTGGACTTACCACGTCCTAAAAGTTAAAACAAAACACTCTTAGTCAAACAGGCAAGCTGTTGTTATCTTACTTTCAACCTATCTGGCAAAAGTGTCACTGTTTCCTTCTTATGCCTATAAATCTGTCACTTGTGCACCCTGTAATTCTTCCTAAACTCACTCTTTCTCTCCCCCTCTCAGGCTCAGGCAGTGTGCAGAGCTGGGAGGGGCTGACCTAAGTTAAATTGATGTGGCGCAGCCTCAGTAGCCGACACCTCCCAGCCACATACCACACTCTGTCGGTAGAAAACACAGCTCACCACCTGTCTTCTCTTCCTCAGTTTTCAGTCCCCTTTGTCTCCCTTTCATCCTGTGAGCCTTTTTTTTTACACTGCCATTTCCACAACCCCAAAAACTGCTTGCATTTAGTCAGCAAGTCTATTCATCCATTTTATAAAATTTTGATGCACTAAAAAAGATAAATGTGGAGCATGATAAGCCTGTGCATCTGTTGCTGAGCAAATGTCAACATATTTTCATACCCGTGTACTGCGTGTACTGTCTAATCATACAGAGAGCTGGAATTTAGTCTGCTAAAATGCTGCGATCACAACATAATGGAGGTTGAAGGTATTTTGTTTGTGCTTTTCAAAAAACCTTTCTGAAAGCCTCATCAGATACAATCAGCGTAGGTAAACACCACAACTACCAGCAAACAGCTCTGTAAATCACATCATATGGTCTCAGCTGAAAAACAAAATAGACGACATTTATGTTTTCTATTTTTGTTTCATAGCATTTGTTCACCCGAATGCTGACAATGGAGATAGAAACCTTGTTTTTACTCAGGTTAACAAACCCCAGCTGCTGTCAATCAATCACAGAGGAACATTCTAATATTTATCAATTTATAAAAAATATATTTTTAAAATTTATTATTATTTTAATTAAACAAAGGGTTAGCTAATTTATCTTGGGTTTTAAGTATAGTTGCTGTGCTCACAACATCTGCTGCCCAAACAACAAGTATCTCTGCTTTGTAGCAACAATAGAAACGTACCTCGTCATCTGTTTGCAAGTAGTTCACTGCAAACTCCAGCATCTCTTTCTGTTTGGTTGTCTGGTTAAAATATCTGAGGGCCTCCTGAAAAACAAAGGTGACATCAGCGACTGTGTTGACCCGAGCTACAGGCAAGAACAGACCGATTGTTTTACAAGTCTGTGCTAAGCAACAAATTTGGCCTTTTGTTTATTGCTTTTTTTTTTTTTGCCTTCGAGTATTTACAGCAGCACCAAATTTCTTTGAAACTGGGGCAGTTTCAGCAAGCAGAGACATTTATGGGCCAGCCCCAAGCTGGTAAACTACAACTGCTGCCAACTCTACACCCCACAAAAACGAGTCTGCCTTTACACAAGCATGAGTGTCTAATTACCACCCCGAGATCGTGTTAATGTTCACGCCAAAACCGCTGTATGCTATAGTTTGCCTACTTTGGTTTAGTAAAGCCAGTGTGAACTTTGCTGACACTTTCAGTTGAGTCTCTGGCTCAACCACCGAAGAGATGGAAGCGAAAATGAATTGGAAGCGTTCACTCACAGGTCGAGGCTGAAAGTCACTTTCCTGGAGGCCCCACTGCTCCCGGTAAAAGCGATAATACGCTACATTTTGCTGCATCACCTGGTCTTTGGGGTCAAACAGCATGTAACTGGCTGCACAGGGCGCAGCATTCTTTACATCATTCACTGTAAAGTATCACAAAATGGTTTGAGTCACGTAAATGAATCATAGAAGACGTTTTCAGAAGAAGTCATTCTCATAGTTCTCACATTTATAATAGGAAAACTGGAGGTAGTGATACATGGTGGCTACAAACTTCTCCACAAAGAAACCTCCAACGCTGGGTGTCAGGTGATCTTCGCAATTTACCTTACATTTCAGCGCATCAGTGTAAAGATCTGAGAGAAGAAAAATCACAAGTCGTTACTTTTTTGTAACTATAACAGATTAAACTGAAACTGCACTTGTCTCACCAGCCAGTGTGGGATAGAAGTCTTTGAACTCCAGGATCTCATATGAGCCCTCACAGCCCGCCAAGCAGAGGCTGTATATTTCAAAGTAGTGCTTAATGGCCTGCTCCATGTGCCGAGCACTGCTGCTGAAGTCTCCACTGTTGTAGAGTGTCACACTCTTCAGGAAAACACTCTGCACAACAAAGACGTATATATGAAAAGGCAGAATTTGAACAGCATGTCTTAATTAAATGCACCGTGGGAAGGTTAAGGTACACACTTCATATGGCTGCTCTTCGTGGTCGATTAAATTTTCTTCCACATCAAACAGCGTCTTGTAGTAGTTCATGTTCTTGGTCATGTGAGGATCATTTGGATTCTTCTTCAGGAAGGTGTGAGCCGCTGCCACTGCCTTCTCCAAGTTGTTAAGCTGAGGAACAATAAATGTCTTTAAAATGGATAACACGGTTTGATTGGACACAATACTGGAGATTTTTTAAATATGAAACACAATCTCTCATTGACATAAGGGGTTTTTCATATCAGCAGCTCCTGTCATTACCACTGCTCACTGAATATCATGACCTGTGATCACTTTGATCCAACTAACAGATGTAGATTTCTTAGTGAGTCAGTGAATATACATTTACTTTGGTGCTGTTTGCTGTAAAGAAGAGTAGCTGATATACTGTTGGTTTGCAGTTGACCCATCAACTTATATAACTGGACTAAAGTCAAAATACACAGACAGTAGGTTGAGTCATGCGTGGAAGTTGGAACTGATTTTACGCACAATTCAAATCTGCCTTTTTTTTGCTTTGTAAGCGAACCTCATCACGCTGTGTCTAACCGAGAAGAATAAGGGGATTGTTTCACAGGAACACTGCAAGAGACGTGGCACATGCTCAACTAGTCCACTGCTTGGTCGGCAGGAGGGCGCAACAAAGCGGCAGGGAAATTAAACTTCACAAGTCGAGAACCAGAAATTTCCTTTCAGTGGATCGAACCAGACACTTTGCTGAGTGATTATTCTCTTTACGCACAGTTAATCCGGTTTACAGTAACTGCTGTGACTTTACGTTTCTACATTTGCTTTGGATACTTTTAAGGTTTAGAGGGTTTAAAACCACAATAGTTCACTAACACTGCTTCATCTTTAGACTTTAGCGCAGGCCCACATTTATTTTATATCCATGAGCACATCTTTGGGCTCACCTGGTAGTAGGCATACTGTATGTACCGATACGGTAGCCTTTTCTCGAAGGTTTGCAGTAAATCCCTTCGCGGGTGCGCGAGGTTAAACACTGGAAAATCCGCCCTGCACTTTTTAAGGCACGCAGCTCTCAGCAGGATGTGGCGCATGATGCGGAGGTTGGTGTCGGCGAACAGGGTGTCGTTTTCCCGGCTGACGGAGCTGCAGTTGCGGCTGCAGAAAGCCTCGCTGTCCTGCAGCAGCCGGTGGAGCCGCAAGCTGAGCTCAAGGTACTTGATGCTCTCTCCCCAGTTCTGCGCTGCGTACTGCTCCAGCGCATAGTTGTAGGTAGAGTCTAGCGGCATGATGTCCTTCTGGGGGAAACTTCTGAAGCTGTACTTCTCATACTGAGCCTCCGCCAGAGCAGAAAAGAGGAAGACCAGGCACAAACTATACAGGAGCATCGTCACCTCCACCAGTTCTAGCAGGGGACTGTGCTTGTTATGAATGGACGAGGAAACTTTACCGAGTATTGCTCATGTCTGCCTGCACGTAGACTGTAAAAGCCGCGTCAATTCGGAAGACAAAATAATATTTTCTCATTTGGGCTTTCAGAATAAAAGCACCACGGGTGTACTCACTGTACACTGTTTCAATGATTGTCCACACTGAGCATTTCTGACAATGTTATATTGTTATCAGACAAAGCTAGATTTCAATACGCTATTTGTGCTGACCAACATAACTCTTACACCGCGCAGTGCTTAATTAGTTAAGACAAGTTTATGAGCAAAACTGTTTTTGGCTCCAAATGGCAAAAACAAGCAAAAAAAACAAACAAACAAAACAAATCAAATATTAGGAAATGTAGTACACAACAATTGTTCTTGTTGCTCGTTTACCGCGAAATTGATGTTTTGTGGCTGCAGATAACAACAATATAACTATTAGTTGAGCACTTCACAGGTAATACGATTTTCAAGCTCCAACAATTATTTTGAAGACAAACGTCCACACTTCCGGTATAAATGGCGATAACTCTAGGGCACTTGACAAGGCCTTACAGTCGGAAAAAGGCAGGAGGGTTTTCCTCAGTGTTTTCCAGGGTCATAACACCCAACAGACCCATGAACTAAAATTCTACATATTAATATATGATATTATTTTTTATTTAAATAGATGAACATGTTTTTGCGTGGAGCTCTGAAACAGCAGATGATATGTTAGATGTCTGAAGAGCTCCTTTAAGCGCTTTAATAATTTAACTACATTCCAAGAAAACCGACAAGCTGAGACATATGCTGGTGCGCCAACATGCATAGCTGTCAAATCTGAGTCTGAAATACCTGTAACTCATATTAATAATGTTTATTAGATGCAAAAGCAGTTCTCTGAGCATTATAATATACATATGTATGGTATGGACACTTGCAGTGGGCCCAGGAGCATGCGCCACGCCAAACTACCACTACAGATCATGGAGATACATATAAATCCCATCTCATACGTGCGTAAGACCATGGAGCCAGGCTTCTGGGCCAGGCTTTACACGTTTGCAGAAATCCATTAAAAGTGGGAGGGGGTTCAGGGGCCGCTCCTCCTCCTGCTCCCTGGAGCACAGCGCCAGAAGATGCGTTAAGCGAACAGAGAGACGGGGACACGCTTCGGTACGTTTCCCATTCAGAATAAAACCACACAAGAAGCTGTTGTCTTGGAGAAATACCACTCGCTTTGCAGGAAGAGACAGCTGGATAATATGTTCATATGTATTTAATTCACTTTTCAAAAGCACACTGATCTGAAACTGATCGATAATAATCATAGCTGCGTCAATTCAAAATAATAATACAAAAGCCAGAAAACAATTGTGTTTTCACATGACGTGACTGAAAATGACTCATGACACAATGACCAACTTTATAACTCCACCTTTTAACATTTGATACTTGGAATTAAATCTTCTCCACTTTCAACAGCCACATCAGCGTCACATATTCAACATTAGTCCTTTAAAACACCGTTTCCTTTTTCCACCGCGGCCTTTATCAGCTAGTGACATCATCATGTCTCAGCTTCTTACTGAAGTTGCGTTTCACCAAGAGAAATATTCAAACTGAGACTGAGTCATTTTTTTTATTATCAGCTGGACGTTTATGAGACCTAGAAATTCTAGGATCTAGGATTGACAGACATCAGGCATTTATGTGGACTATCAGCACCTCAGTGTCTGAGTCATTCTTAAAGACTGTCACTTCTATTATTTTGTAAAGCAACACCGGAAGTACTTTACTTCACTTCAGTGGATTCACACACCCAGACGGTCCCAAACTTCTTGCGGTACCGCTTCAACCGCATCTCTCCGCTGGCTGACGGTCTGTCTTTGCTGTGGCGCTTCTGCATAAGTTTACAAATGGATTTTATTATATCTTTGGTTTTACTTTTCCTTTTTCTATCGAAAGTTAATGTAAATTTCAGCTCCGCTCTGTTAGTGGATGTTGTTGTCGATCGGTACCACATACCCAAAGTGTGTCCCCGGGAGGTGCAAACTGAAGATTTTGTCCGATATCACTTTAACGGCACTTTCCATGCAGATGGGAAGACGTTTGATTCCAGGTGAGAAAGTGTGTTTATGCTCATTCGTCTGTGTTTGTAGGAGGTAAATGTTCGTGTCTTTAAGGGGGAACTGCGCATTAACATTTCAACACGGACCAACCACAGTGGTTAACATATCAACTAGTCCTGTTAGACTAACGTGTCTTTTTGCAGTGCTCATTAAAATGGTGCATGGTTCAGAAGGAGGATTGTCTCTGCTCGGACATTTTAGGCAAAGACTAAAATGATGATTGTAGACTCACAGCCAGATGTGTTGGCCGCTGCAGACGTGTCAGCCTCACTGACTCTGATCTGTATCTGTGGGTTTAGCTGTGTCACACTGATAAGTTGGCAGCAGTTCAGTACTTATGTAAAAGATGAATTGTGTTTTTGTGATAGATTCATATCCAACGTGGGTTGTAAGTTAAAACATGGCGAGTTCTTTTGTTTAAGGCCAAGATGGCAGAGGTATCCTGTTAAATAATATTACTGATGTGGATTAAACTGACTTCATAGCTCTACAATATCTTCATCACGTCATGTCTCAGGCATGTAGGACAATATTTAACCTGTAATTTTCCAATGATAAATTCAGTTTTACTTGTCTTCCTCTGGTGGTTCCCACTGATGGTACGCTCTTATCCACTTCTCCCTCACTGCTACAGTCATGACCGAGGCAAAGCCTTCGTCAGCCAGGTCGGCATTGGCAGGCTCATCACGGGGATGGACCGTGGTCTTCAGGGCATGTGTGTCAATGAACGCAGGAGGATCACAGTCCCATCGCACCTGGCTTATGGAAGCATCGGAGCAGGTTAATGTCATTCATACACTCTGTTGGTGTCGTGCTCTAAGCTGGTTTACGACCATCTGTGCTGTTTATTGGACAGGTGGTGTAATTCCTCCTGATGCTGTGCTGGTGTACGATGTTCTCCTGCTGGACATATGGAACCCGGAGGACAAAGTCCAGATCCGCACAATCAGCAAACCTTCACACTGTAACCGTACCACTGCAGCATCAGATTTTATCCGCTACCACTACAACGGCACCCTGCTGTCTGGGGAAGCCTTTGACTCCAGGTGAGACCAAACACTGCTGAAGCTGCAGCGCATCTTGTTGTGTAGTGTTGGACCAAAGCTGCTGTCTTTCTCTGTGCTTTCTAAGAAGTCTGAACTGTCGTTGATTTAGTTACTCAAGGAATGCAACATATGACACCTACTTGGGGCAAGGTCACATCATCAAGGGCATGGACGAGGGTCTTCTGGGCATGTGCGTCGGAGAGAGACGGGTCATCATCATTCCACCCTTCCTGGCGTATGGAGAGAACGGCTATGGTAATAAATGATGGCATTTAAGAAGGCTTGTTTGTTTGTTTGAATGTTTTTAGCAAACTGTTGAGAGATGATAAAAAACGTCACTGTTAGGAATAATTTGGAAATCTTTTCAAACTTTTAAAGAAGTTAAAAGTTAGAATTTAAACGTGCACCCAGGCTGTTGTTCATCCTCACAGCCTTGTTAAGGAAGCGTAGTATGAGGGTTTTGCACACTGAGAGGCAGCCACTGGACCCATTAAATGTATTTATACTACAAAGGCAAACCTGCAACACTTGCATGGTGAATTGCATGTCTGAATGTGACTTGTCCCCTTCCTTTCTAAATTTGCATTATTGTTCTGTGGTCATACTGAAGTCTCTCTTCACATCGCCTGTGAAGGAGAAATGCTTTACAGTGACACACGTGTGCCTGTTGGTGACTCTACGATTCCATGCCCCAGTACATGAATGAAAATATGCCTTCCAGAAAACAGAAAACAAATTTCTACACTTAGAATATGCTTAGAAATTAGGGGCTCTGTCTATCTAATATACATAATTGGGGTGGATGTGCAGAAGAGTTAGTATTGATTTTTTTTCCTCAACAGGAAGTCTAGTCCCTCCTCAGGCGACTCTGGTGTTTGAAGTGCTGCTGGTTGATGTGTTCAATCCTAAAGATGACCTGACCGTGGAAGTGAAGGAGGTTCCTGAAGACTGCACCCGCAGAACTCAGACTGGAGATTACATCCGCTACCACTACAATGGTACCTTCCAGGATGGCACGGCCTTTGACTCGAGGTAAGCTCACAATGTCTCTTTCATCATATAGTAGTAAACTGTCGCCAAAATTGACTGACATTATTAGTCCTCTTGACAGCTACCAGCGAAATAGCACCTACAACACATACGTCGGCATGGGATACGTGATTCACGGGGTGGATAAAGCTCTGCTGGGGCTGTGCATAGGAGAGAAGAGGAGGATTATAATTCCTCCTCACTTGGCATATGGTGAAAAAGGAGTTGGTGAGTTTGAAACTAGGAGATTTCAGAAGACACTCTTTTTGTTTGTGTTTATAACACCAAACTGGTTATTTTTTCTCTGGCTGTAGAAGAGTTGATTCCCGGCTCTGCTGTGCTGGTCTTTGACATTCACGTCATTGATTTTCACAACCCCAGTGATCCAGTCCAGATTAAGGTGACCCACAAGCCTCAGGAATGCAACATGACCAGCGAAGCTGACGATTACATTCAGTATCGTTACAACTGCTCTCTGATGGACGGTACCCTCCTGTACTCCTCGTGAGCGTCCTCTGCTGTTCATTCTGCTGCACTTCATCCTCCTCCTGCTTCATGCATGTAATCGTTGCTGGCTCCTTGTCTGACAGATTTCAGTGACCCTGAAACTGCAGATTTCGGTACCATTTATGTATCCATGACAACAGCATATATGCCTGCATGGCTCAAGGCGTTGATACGTGGAAAAGCTTGGATTTGCTTTAATTATTTTTCTTGCTAAGAGTGTTAACAGGTTATGTGTCACTGTCCAGGGACCAGTACGACTCACCTTCGACCACAACACTCGGAGCAAACAAGGTGATCCTGGGTCTGGAGGAGGGTTTGAGCGGCATGTGTGTGGGCGAGAGGAGGGAGGTGATCATTCCTCCTCACTGGGGGCATGGTGAAAATGGAGGTGAGTCACTGGAACAACTTAAATCACAAAATTTACAGACTCTCTTCTCACTTTGGCTCACTCTGGTTATCTCTCCTCTGACATTTGTGTTTTTAGCTGGAGAAGTTCCTGGGAGTGCAGTGCTCTTCTTTGAGCTGCAGTTGCTGGGGCTGCAGAAAGGTGTACCTGAAGGCTACATGTTTGTGTGGCTGGGAGACGGCCCCGATCCCCTCTTCCCTGCTATGGATCTCAACAGTGACAAAGAGGTCCCTCTAGAGGAGGTAAGCAGACAAACTAGACCCAGCCAAACTTGTTTTGCCTGCTGAATAAATGTTTTAATGATAAGGAGGCTGGGTAAACACAGTGAAAGCGGGATCTCCTGTTTCTCCAGTTTTCATCCTTCATCATGAACCAAGTCGCTGAAGGGAAAGGTCGTCTACGGCCAGGGGTGGATACCAACGGCATCATTAAGGACATGTTCAATAACCAGGATCGTAATAAAGATGGAAAGATTGTAGAAGATGAACTGAAACTTAAGGAGGATGAGGAGCCAGAACAACCGAGACGAGATGAGCTGTAGAGGGGACGTGTCTGGCATTTCAGTGGTGGTACAGAAGGTTTGCAGTAGCTATGGTTATGGCGTCATCTGAACAACTCTCAGGCAACTATTTCTCAGATACTGAAAAAACTGGTCTCCATTTAAGGCTGTCAAAAAGTTTGCTTTGTTAGACTTTTTTAAAATACATCCGTACCATCATCTATTACAGTCTGTCACAGTAGAGCCACATAAATTGTTCTAATTTAACAAAAACAACAGACAGCACAATAAGCATGTGTTTATTCAATATGTTCAACACGGGAATGAAGTGTTTGAAAATGTGAAATGAAGAACAATTTACTTTAGTGATTATGTGTTTCTTCTAAAATCCATACTGGACTCAAGGATTTACAATACCTGAATTTTCCATCTTATGTAAATATGTAAAAAGAGTTTCTGTGGATGTAGTCAGTGTTGAGATCAGATGGTGTATAGCATGTTTAAGAATAGCCTGCTTATGTAATGGGAATCTATACTGTAAAATAACTAAGGTGAATTGTGGGAAATTAAAACGTTTTTTAGTAAAATGAAGACAAGTCCAACTTTTCTTCTTCCATGAACAGATATGCACCTGTAAACTAGTTGTCAGGTTTAGTGCCGTGTTTTTAATGAAACATCAGTGAAAGTCAAAAACAGATGAAAACACATTTTAATCAGTTCATGAGTCAAGACAATGAGTCACTGTGTGTGATAACCACATGATAACTTACAAAAGGCATGTTAGAAGTGACAAACTAAATGAATATATATTTTCTTAGCAATATAAAATGACTTTCAAAAGTTAAATTTGAAATACTAACAAATCTAAATGTTTCTAATTAGTACTTTAACATGACTGAGGTAGCAGTTTGTTCCTTCAATCTTAAAAAAGAGCTTTTTTAATATCTGTTCATCTATGAACTTTAAATTTAAAATAATCAATCACAGCTGTCACAGTTTACCAGTCAGCAGGAATGTGGTGTTAAACCCAGGAAACACTAATGTCAATAACGCTTGGCAAGATGGACAAAAACTGGAAAACATGACACTAATAAGACATGAAAGGTTATTTTAAACATCTGGATTCAAGTTAAATTTAGATGGAAAAGAATTTATTATAAGAGTCTGGAAATCAATTTTCAAACCAAATATCATGTCAAATCAAGTGCTAACATTTATTTTGTGCGTTTTTTTTCCCTTTCTTATTACATTCTATAAGAAAACAAAAACTAAACATAGTTAAAAAACACCAATAAGCACATAAACATGTTACATAACCCACAGTAGGGAAACAGTGTAAACCAGACTTCCAACATTTACTATACTGTCCAAAAGCAGTTGAACCATAAACATCAGAGAAAGTCAGTGTACAGGGATATAAAAATGTGATGTGGTGTGCTTGAGCTGGAGCTGTCAACTAGACGTGTGTAGCTTTATTAAAATTTTTAAAATGACCGTTTATCACTCTTGGTTGGTTGTGAGTAAGTCTCCAACTGGCACTTTCTGAGCATAGTCCTCCTTAGCTGATGGCACTAGAGTGTCCAATAGCCAGGGGACAATAAGTACCCTCGGTTCTCGGTTTACTTATTACCAGTGAGGTAGAGCAGTATAGCGTTAGGGACTTCCAGGGTTTCATCTTTTACCAGCACAATGTCGTATGAGTCCAAGTACGACTGCTTCCGTTCCTCCACCTGAGGGAACAGACAAATGATAAAGATTAAAATGTTAGAATATCACTATTTACTATTGTAAAATGTGAAATGAAAGTACTATTCTCTTAAGAAGGCTGGATGTGAATGTATTTGAGTTTTAACCATCTTTTCAGGGCAGAAGGAATACATTATTGAATATTATTATCCCAACATTTTAATGAACATGACAGTGTGTGCATTATATTTACCTTGTCATTGAGGAACCCAATCTTTAGGATGTTCTCCATGTCCTGTACCCCGTCAGCCATGGTCAGATCTCCTAGAGAGTCACCTATCAGTAGTACATTTGGTCGTGTCCGCAGCTCCTGGAAATGGCCGGTGTTGAGCAGGGCACCTTCCCTTTTATTGTAGATGTGAATCAACTCTCCCTTGAAGGCTTTCAACACTCCCTGTTTAAGCAAATCAAGGCACATTTCCATCATCATTTATGATGCGGGGGTTAGATTATAGCTTGTTTGTGGCGTAGCTACTCACAGACTCATCAAAATCCATGTAGTTGGAGAAGACTTTGACGTTGGGGTGGAAGACACCGGCCTGGCGAATGACCTCCTCCAGGATATCACCTATACCAGCAGAGAAGATGAGCAGAGGGATGCTGTGCTCATGCAAGTGGTCAAAGAAAAGCTGGTAGTCCTCCCTGTTAAAAGATCGTCTTATTAATAGCAGTAAATAGCAGTGAAGGTTTTCTGAGCTTCAGAGGAAGGCTCACCTCAACATGGCTTCAGACTCCTGCACCACCTTAGCTAGCAGGTCTTTCCTGATCTTCTGCTGTATCAGTAGTTCATGAGCTTTAGTCCACCTGTGAGAGACAGCAAAGTTTCTGAGCTCCAGAGGCAGACTTAAATAAAGTGGAGCTACCAAAGCAGTTGTGCCAAAGATAACCTTTTTTCCAGTGCTGGAGGCTACTGACAACAACAGTAACATTAAGGTTTTTAAAGAGCAGGAAGAAGCAATAGTGTCACTGGTGTTAGCTGACAGACAAAAAGCACTGCTCAATAATGCAAAGAGTGCCAGTTCAGAGAAAGGACTAAATCTTTCTTAAAAATCAAGAGGGGGTCAGATTTAGAAGCAGTAACTATTATATGCAAATAAGGAATAGTAAAAAAAAAGGACAGACAAAGAAAGCAATGGACGTATTAGTAGTTTTATTTATAAAAACTGAAAAACAATATGGCAAACTCTCAGATCGGCATTACCAAACTCTTTTGGACACAAGTAGTAGCTATTTGTGTCAGATACTCACCACTCCACCATAAGAGGCAGCTTTTCCTCCACTGACCGTGACAAGTCAATCTCTATGGGGTAGTATGTGTTGAGCAGCTCCTTCAGCTGAGGGAGACAGGACATTGTTCAGACAGGACACTGTGACTGGCTGGTGAAGATCCAGTAAAGATTTTTAAAAATGTTCATTGTGTGTTATTTTGCAATAAAGTATAGGTTATTAAATTTAAATTTTTTAACAGTGGAACAACAATATTAATAAACATATCTGTTTTCACAAGAATCTACGGTACATATGCCACTAAGCTTTGTGCAAATTTACTAGTCCTTCACACAGAAAACTGCTTTTGCTCTACAGCATCTTTCTTACCTGTTTTTTGCAATCATCAGAGATGAGGCTGCTGTTGTCCAAAATATCTGCAACCGAAATGCAAAGTGACACAGCCATGACACAACGTTTAACCCAAACCAGCCTGTATACTGTGTGTATAACAACCCCATAACACAGCTGGACTTACTGTGACAGGTAGGACACCTTTTGCCATTGTGTGCGAATCTTGTTAGGGTCATATCAAAATCTGAGATCACCTGAGTGAAAAAGAAAGTAATATAAACATAAGCCTCATATGGGGATCACTATGTTTATATAAGAAGATGATGATGATGATGATGGTGTGTAGTTACCTGTACAGTGTTGGAGCCAGCCTTCATCATGGACTGCAGAATCTCGTGTACCCTCTCTGGGTCCCTCATGCACACGGAGGGTTTGGACAACTCTGGGATCTTAGCAGAGAAGATGACACGTTAGATTATTACTAAATCTACTGTCTCTTAAAGCATCAATGAAGCTGGAAAATAGTTAACCTGGTTAAGGTGCTAGCATAACACTATCTAGGCCTAACGCTAGTTAACTTATTCCCTACTACTCAAGGTTTGCCACTATCGAAACACTGTAATTATTCATTATAATAGCCACAATAACTAGTAATTAACTACTAACGTTACTAATAATTTCTTAGTTTCATCTACTATAGTTTCCTGAGACGGCAGCTACAACGTTAACGTTAGCTAACAAAGAGCCAGTGTAAGGTTAATGTTAGCACAGTAACGTTACAGTAGCTGGTTAGGATAGCTAGCTAGCGAATATGCACGGCTTCCCTAAAATTTGGAGAATACGATTACCATTTTCTCTAAAGGTGGTGCAGATCCGTGACGGTATTTAGACAAAAACTGTCATCAGTTGTCAACCTCCGTTGACTTGCAGGCGGCTAATGTTGCTATGTGGATGACAGAATCATGTGCGTTAGCTACAGCGGCTCTGCTGCCTGTCGTGTCGGAATTTTATAAGACGCGACTAATGAAAGCTAGTGAAACAGTACGGAAACAGTCAAACAGAGACTTGGCTGCTAAGATTTACAAGATACATTGAATGGAAACCATCTCAATGAGTTGTGATCAAATTAAAGATTCAAATAGGATATTTTCTTGCATGAAGTGCATGGACAAACGGCCAACCGTTTATTTTCGTTCGGAGTCATCACAATTACGAGCAATCAAGGAATCCGTGAAGGCAGCACCACTAGTAGTATAACTTCGGACGTGGGACAGTGTGTGCTCCCTCTAGTGCAAAAGCACTGACATAAGGTTCCGACCCCGTCTCCACCGCAGGGTTTGTCTCCAGAATCATAGTTCTAGTCATTCAGAATCAACAACACACTATATATGCAACCATCTGACTTACAAAACAACTTTAATTGCAAGTGATGACATTTGCTTTTCTTACATCAAATATAAGGACACAATGTCAGACTATCACATGCAAAGCACATTACATAGCTTATTCCACGTATTTGCAGTGCTATTAATGTTGGTCATAAAGTGGAAATGAATATCATTTCTGCGCTCTGTAACCCTAATGCTGTAATAGACGCTGCATGGACAGTGGGAATATCCGAATGTCCGCCACAACACATTCATATAACAATCCCTTTTGTTTTACCAACAAGTCTGCTTATTTTTCACTTCATTTCTAAGTCTCTCTGGAGGATGACAGGAGACCACAGAACAACACAGGAGATTTCTATTATACACCCAGTTAGAAGTGCTGGTTTTGCAATACATTTAATGTTGGAAACAAATCCGCAAATGATATCCCCCTTGTAGTGGATCATTGCTCAATAGCTGCTAATTGAGACAAATAATTTAATTTAATTTACAATCACCTTGTCTGCTATGAAAAATATGATCAAATCAACCAAAGTCAAAGTGCAGCAGTAACATATCCAGAGGCTTCTGTAAGACTATTCAAATAATTAGATGGCACAAACTGCAGCTCTTAAATAAAACACACACATTCCTGCACTTGCACATATAAATATTTTCTGTGCATCTTTCTTGACAGAATGATAACACACTGATAAATAGACTGTCAAAGTGCAAAAAAGGAATGATTGAATCACTGAAGGATTGGTGCTTAATGCAAAGAACAAATACAGTGTTTAAATGTTAAGACAAAGGCTTGATTAAATGTTATCACATCTCTATATTGCAGTTTTCTCATTATTTCACCTCTTCAGAAACCTGTAGACACAGTTCTTGTTTTCAAGTGTTACATTAGGAACAAAAATGACTATAACATACTCTGTACAACTGTTGAATGTAAATGCAATCTAAAAGCAAACTAGTCTACAGGATTTTAAATCAGCAGCCTTTCTGAATCTATTCATATTTTGTTGTTGAGGCTTCACAGTAACAATTAGAGCAATTCTAAAAGAGCAACTATGATATAAGTTACAGTTGGAGGTTTAGATGGATGTTTGCTTGCATGAGGAGATTGTCACAGTGTTAAAATGGAATGAGACTTCTTTAAGTAAGTTGGTCTGAACGTAGATACACAGTTAATAGTAATGCCACACAGCCTTCCGAGTACAGGCATACAATAAAGGAATGTAAAATATCCATATAAATGTATACATATACAGCTTTATACTTTTTATGTACAAACACATAAACAGTGTCTATACCAGCATATCTGACAAAAGGATATTCAGTTGTTGACTGCTATATAACACTCTTATTTACATGTTTACATTTGCCATTATGCACACTCACAGACCACTGGCTGGTCAGCACACATCTGCCCATACATATCATGGCTTCCCACAAATTAGCCATTAGAACAACACAGCATGAGAGCCAATGGCACGAAGTTCGGTTTAGTGAAATGCGGATAAGTATGATTGGATGAATGAGGGTCAATGACAATAACTGCAGCAGAACTGTGGTTTGCAGTATATGTTGACTGAACAGTGTAGTTTTCAGATGGCGCAGACATTGGCTTGTTCAACACTCTATCTGAGACTGGAGCTGGCGGCGCAGGGTGAGGGTACGCCGGTGAAGCTGCTGCATTTGCTGCATGCGGTCTCGCTGTCGGGCCAAGTTCTGGGGCATGGGGTAACGCTGGCAACCATACAGGAAACGGTAGGGGATGCGGACATGGCAGGCTGTGGCTCGGCAGCGGGGCTGGGGCATGGGTGGTAGCAGCATCCAGCGCTTCCTCTCAGCACAGTAGCGGTAGGCCTCCTTGCGGTACTGCTTGTCCACATCATCACTGTTCTTCCACCCACCGATGATGAAGACGTCCTCATCAAAGTGGCAGATGGCGGCACCCTCAATGCTGGTAACCTCTGGAGGCAGGCTCTCCAGAATTTCATCAGAGATGCGCACGCTGATCTTCTGCTTTGCAACCTCATCCCGCACTGTGTAGCTCTTGGGGCAGCAGGAAGCTGTGTGATAGAAGTTAGTAGAGGCCACAGCCATCTGGAAGATGCAGTAGTTGTCAATAAGGGGCAGGGAGTCAACATCTTGCCACTGGCGGGTCTCTGTGTCATAACGAGTGGTCACTGTCTTCAGTCCATCCTCATTATCAGTATCGACAGGTGTGCGTGCTGTAACATACACATAGCGGTCCTCCACACTTACTGCCTTCACATCCCGCAGGATTTTGGGGGCAGATTCCAGATTGTGCCACTTGTCCTGCTCAGGCTCATACACACTGACATCTTTAAAACCTGGACTGAAGTTTCCATGGCCACCAATGCTGTACAGGATGTCCTTAATGCAAGTGAGTCCAAAGGAATGCTTACGTGTGGTCAAGTTGCTCACTTGCTCCCAGGTGTTGCGATTAGGGTTATAACGTTCCACTGTCTTGGCAAAGCCCGGTTCCATAGAACCAGCTACGTAGACATGGGACTCTGTAGCTGCGATGGCATGGCCATCCAGGTGATTGTGGATGTGTGGCAGGTTGACCCAACGGTCCTCATAAATGAAGTAGCCTACACACTCGCTCAGGTAGTCCCCTCCCTCAGACACTCCACCCACTACCATGATAACGTCCATGTTCTGGCCAAAGCGTGGCTGAAAGGAAGCCATGTGGGAAGACCAGAGCTCCATATCAGTTGATTTGAGGTTCTCAAAGCGAATAGCATGGCCTTCAACTGCCTCTGACACCAGGCGGAGGCAGGCCTCGTTGGAGGCCACCAGGCGCTCATTTTTCACCACCCTGGTCAGGTAGGTGGGCTTGATTTGGGGCAGCCTCAGGAGCCGAAAAAGCTCCTCAAAGTAGCGGCTTCGCTCTTCTGGGTTCTTCTGCACCCACTTCACCACAGCCTCAAATAGCACCTCCTCAGAGTCCACCGTGATCTCTGTATCAGACAACCAGTCACGTACCAAGTGAAAGGGCAGTGTGTAGAACTCCTCATCCTGGATAACCTTATGGAAGTTGCGGCGAATCATGTCTGCAGCCCGCAGAGCCAACTGGTCCAGAGTGTACATGTGGGCCAGACTGTGCACTGCCACGCAGTTGGTCAAGCTCAGCTTCTTCTTAAGGAACTCGCCACAGAAATCCTTCAGCTGCAGCAGGAGGAACCTAATATAGAGCAAACAGAGAAATATGGCATAGGATGTTACACACATGCACTGCCTGTTAACTAATGCTAATCAGTATTGATTGATTAGGCCTGGTTGGTCTAGTTTTCTGGAAGCAAAGCATGCAGGCAACAGTTCTTCAGGCAGCCTCACGGATCCTTATACCTTGACTATCAAAAATCACAAGCAAACACACATAAAGAGATGTGATTGAACAGGTCATACCTGTCAGCTAGCTCCAGTACTTCATGTACATTACAGGTGCTAACGCGTATTTCTCCAGTATACATATACTGGATAACACTCTCTACCGTCTCCGGGTCCGGCCCCAGCTCTGAGCTCCATTCCTTCATCTCTACCCGTCCAGACAAGGACTCAGAGAACTGTCCTCCCAGCAGGGGCGTGAAATAGTCGGTAGCTGCAGCCAGGACAGACCTGTGGGCTGAAAACTCACAGCTCTGGATGCTCCCGGTAGCCGCCCCGCTGCTGAAGGCCAGCGTCACGTCGCAGAACAAACCCTGCTTCCTCTGCTCGTTCTGCCGCCGAGACAGCTCCGAGCAGTGGGAAGAGGAGGTGAAGTCCTCGGCCTCTTCCGCGTCCCCGTCTCCGGCTAGGGCGCTGGGTGTGCCTGTGCCGCCACTACCGCT